>JBAMJV010004033.1:0-169815 GCA_037951105.1 Echinarachnius parma
ACCGTGCATTCAAGTCCAATTATCACATTAGGGCCCCGTTGCAGAAAGCGATAAAATCGATCGTAAGTTGCAATTAAGCGTAAGTCATATCACGTGTTCTAGAATGCGCAAAATCTGATTGGTTGAAAACGCGTAAAATTTTCTGACTTACGATCAATCGTAACTTACGATCGATTTTATCTCTTTCTGCAACGGGGGCCTTTGGTATGATAGTTATTTGACAGATATATAGCATTGAAAACATGATGTCAGAAATTATAAAAACCCCCCAAATTTGGGATTTGGTAGCCACCTTTGGTGGCCACCTTTGATTTAACCCGATCTCCAATCATCTGCTTTAGCAGAGATATGGCAGACTTTTGCCATGCCTTGAAATACATCAGACATGTGAATTGCTTGAACATTGCTGAAGGTGCATGGACTGAGTGAAGTCAGATCCCTCTGGAAATTTGGAACCGACCCTAAATATGTACTTGGGCCAAGAGCCGAGAGTGTATCCACCTACCTTCAGCTAAAGCTTTACCTTCAGCGAAAGTGCCATATACTTCTCTTGTACAAATGAGGTGTCCAATAGCTGATAGACGCGTGAGGACTGGTGAGAACCAGTTGGCTGCTGTTTGCAATTGGATGTCAACGATTGCATGATCAGCAACCAAGATGCAGAAACGCCTCTAGTATCATGGGAACGTATTGGTTGGTCAATGACTTCACCACCTGTCACCCGAATGGTCTTAGCAATGCATTGTATAAGGATGTCCGAAAATCACATGAAACATCACATGATTTCTAACTCCTAGCTCTGCCTATCAATTGAGAGGGTCTAATAACAATGTCTCATTGGTGTAATGCTATTTATGTAGGCAAGAACAAAGCATCGTTAGTGATCTTCATCGTCCAAGACACTAACAATTCACTGTCGAGAGACCGCAAAGGGGAGTACATCCAGGATGGCATCACCGTCTGGGAATGATCATGCTGACAGTGGCCATGAGTGACCGAGATTAACGATCTTTTGGACAAGCCTAGCTCTCTTTTAGCAAATTGGATTGGATGCATTAAGATGAGATCAGGTTCAATGAGACCTCAGTGACAGATGTCGAACCAAAAGACTCCAACTATGATTGATTCGGCACATAAAACACAACTGATCACATGCAAGGGGCGGAAGACTGACAGTTATCTAGTGTTCTTCAATCAACATGTCTTGAATGTATTCTAGGAAAGTTGCATGTATGTTTTTAGTATGGTTCAGTTTCGGGAAATCACTGTCCATTCCACATCTGCATCTCAGTCAAACAGTCCTAGATCTTCCGGCATGCAGCAAGGTCTTCTGCTTTCGTTTGAGGCAGCTTTGGCATCTAAGCAACATCACGCAAATTGTGCAACCAGAGAATTGTGTCAGGGTCCAAGTTGTTTAAGTTGGGATTTGGGTTTGGTGGGCGGAGGATTGGGCACTCGTGGATGATGTGGGCAGCAGTTTGCTCAGGTGAGCCACATGTGCAGGCCGGAGATGGTCTAAGCCCCCAGCGGTGCATATTGAAACGCCATGGCATGAAGGCAACTTAGAGTATCGTCTGCGTAGAGATGATAACTCACGTCGTGATGCTTTGATAATTTTGCAACAGGTGATGATTAAAAAGTATAATTTAAGTTAATTGTATGCCTGCCATCTTGGATTTTAATGAAAAATTGTATATGTACATACATAATCTTTCTAAATAAGTACCGTGCATTCAAGTCCAATTATCACATTTCACAAAAAAGACGATTTTCTAATATATGTCTTGGAATATATCTAATAAAAAGACTAATAGACATGATTGTTCATGAAATGCATCATGGAATATTTGATCAATATGTTCTAGTTCATATTTCAATCATATAAATTCAAACAGGGGGTCTTGGCCGTCATTTTGTGCCACTCTTGGCCACCATGTTGGATTTCATTGAAATACGTGTAAATTGCTTATTTTAGAAGTAGGGGTCATACAAAGACAAATTAACACTTGTTTATATGAGTGAAATGGCAACGAGGGATTAGTTAAATTATAATTATTTTGATTTAATTAATTTGAATGCATAATTCGCAGCCATCTTGGATTTTGGTGAAAAAAACATATTTTTATACATATTTTGGGATTAAATGAAATAAACAGAAAATACAAAGCAAATTAACATGCTATTTGATAATTTCGCAACAAGTGATGATTAAAAAGTATAATTTAAGTTAATTGTATGCCTGCCATCTTGGATTTTAATGAAAAATTGTATATGTACATACATTATCTTTCTAAATAAGTACCGTGCATTCAAGTCCAATTATCACATTAGGGCCCCGTTGCAGAAAGCGATAAAATCGATCGTAAGTTGCAATTAAGCGTAAGTCATATCACGTGTTCTAGATGCGCAAATCTGATTGGTTGAAACGCGTAAATTTTCTGACTTACGATCAATCGTAACTTACGATCGATTTTATCTCTTTCTGCAACGGGGCCTTGGTATGATAGTTATTGACAGATATAGCATTGAAACATGATGTCAGAATTATAAAACCCCCAATTTGGGATTTGGTAGCCACCTTGGTGGCCACCTTTGATTTAACCGATCTCCAATCATCTGCTTTAGCAGAGTATGGCAGACTTTTGCCATGCCTTGAAATACATCAGACATGTGAATTGCTTGAACATGCTGAAGGTGCATGGACTGAGTGAAGTCAGATCCCTCTGGAAATTTGGAACCGACCCTAAATATGTACTGGGCCAAGAGCCGAGAGTGTATCCACCTTCAGCTAAAGCTTTACCTTCAGCGAAAGTGCCATATACTTCTCTTGTACAAATGAGGTGTCCAATAGCTGATAGACGCGTGAGGACTGGTGAGAACCAGTTGGCTGCTGTTTGCAATTGGATGTCAACGATTGCATGATCAGCAACCAAGATGCAGAAACGCCTCTAGTATCATGGGAACGTATTGGTTGGTCAATGACTTCACCACCTGTCACCCGAATGGTCTTAGCAATGCATTGTATAAGGATGTCCGAAAATCACATGAAACATCACATGATTTCTAACTCCTAGCTCTGCCTATCAATTGAGAGGGTCTAATAACAATGTCTCATTGGTGTAATGCTATTTATGTAGGCAGAACAAAGCATCGTTAGTGATCTTCATCGTCCAAGACACTAACAATTCACTGTCGAGAGACCCCAAAGGGGAGTACATCCAGGATGGCATCACCGTCTGGGAATGATCATGCTGACAGTGGCCATGAGTGACCGAGATTAACGATCTTTTGGACAAGCCTAGCTCTCTTCAAGCAAATTGGATTGGATGCATTAAGATGAGATCAGGTTCAATGAGACCTCAGTGACAGATGTCGAACCAAAAGACTCCAACTATGATTGATTCGGCACATAAAACACAACTGATCACATGCAAGGGGCGGAAGACTGACAGTTATCTAGTGTTCTTCAATCAACATGTCTTGAATGTATTCTAGGAAAGTTGCATGTATGTTTTTTAGTATGGTTCAGTTTCGGGAAATCACTGTCCATCCACATCTGCATCTCAGTCAAACAGTCCTAGATCTTCCGGCATGCAGCAAGGTCTTCTGCTTTCGTTTGAGGCAGCTTTGGCATCTAAGCAACATCACGCAAATTGTGCAACCAGAGAATTGTGTCAGGGTCCAAGTTGTTTAAGTTGGGATTTGGGTTTGGTGGGCGGAGGATTGGGCACTCGTGGATGATGTGGGCAGCAGTTTGCTCAGGTGAGCCACATGTGCAGGCCGGAGAGGGTCTAAGCCCCCAGCGGTGCATATTGAAACGCCATGGCATGAAGGCAACTTAGAGTATCGTCTGCGTAGAGATGATAACTCACGTCGTGATGCTTTGCAATGTCTCTAGGTTAAGTGTGAATGGTGAATAGGATAGGTCCCAGGACGGACCCATGATGGAACGTAACAGCCCAAGTTCCGTTTTCCGATGTAGAGTGCAGCTAGGGCCGCGATAGATTGGAATTTGATCTAGATTTCTGGCATGTTTTCCCTTGTTTTTGTGTATGTTTCATGTTCCGAATCAATAATAATGGTGGTCTTTTAGTTCAACATCTGTAACTCAGGTCTCATTGAACCTGATTTCATTTTAATGCATCCTTGTGGAATAGCGGTAGCCTTGGTCACTCATGGCCACTGCCAGCATGATCAGTCGACCGGTCTGTCTTACACCTCTTATCTCACGATAACCGCCAATGTAGGACCAGGATCTTATTCACAGATGGCTTCGCAGTGTCTTCTTCTAACTTGACTCCAGGGTTATGAGTGTGTACTTTTTGTCATTTTTGTGTAGGTTTCAGCCTGTGCTCCTCTTTTGAGTCTCGCGTCAGTATCAATGAGTCATTGTCATTTAGACCCTCTCCATTGATAGGCAGGGCTAGGAGTTAGAAATCATGTGATGTTTAGACATCTTTTTACAATGAATTGTTAACATGGTTAAGGCCATTGGTGCGGCAGATGGTGATACTGCCAGTCCGATACGGTCCCGTGATACTAGAGGTGTTTCTGCATCATGGTCGCTGATCAGTAATGTGCAATCATTGACATTCAAACAGATGCGAACAGGTCCTCACCTTACGCGTGTATAAGGTATTACATCAGTGACCTTGCGGATTCAATTTTTCTTCTCTTGGTGAGGTGGCTTAGGAGTGTCATCTACACAATTATCCCAGGCTCTTGCACACCTTGTTGGCTTGGTGCGGGTCAGTGCGTATGCATTTGTGATACAGGGGTTAGACGTACATGTAAGTTTTGAATCCTGCCATGGATTAGATGACTCCCTGGAAGTCATTATCCATGAGGATAAAATAATGACAAATTGCAAATAGCAACATAATGACAACCTTGCATGAATCCAAATGAAGTAAACATCACAGGTGGAATCATTCTACAGGTGGTGAAACCTAACTGTGATGCCACCAACCGTTATTGAACACCTCCTTTGTACAAGAGAAGTATGGCACGTTCGCTGAAGGTAAAGCTTTAACTGAATGTGGATACACTCTGTGCTCTTGGCCCAGTATACATTTATGGTTGGTTCCAAATTTCCAGAGGGATCTGACTTCACTCAGCCCACCTTCAGGCAATTCACATGTTCGATGTACATGTATTTTAAGGTACGACAACAATCTGCAAATGCTCTGCTAAAGCAGATGATTGGAGATCGGTTAAGTCAAAGATGGCCGCCAAAGTGTCTACCAAAACCCGTATGACTGTGGGGTTGTATATTCTGAGATCATACATCAATAAACTATCATACAGAAATTGTGTCACTGATTGTTTTGACTTGGATTTACGGTACTTATTTAGAAAGATAATTTATTTACCGAACATATAGATTTTTTCATTAAAATCCAAGATGGCTGCCAAGATGGCAGGCATACAAATAACTTAAATTATATCTTGTAATCATCCCTAGTTGCGAAATTATCAAAAACCATGTTAATTTGTTTTGTATTTTCTGTTTATTTCATTTATCTTACAAGATATATGAACATATTTTTTTCTTCACCAAAATCCAAGATGGTTGCCAAATTATGCATTCAAATTAGTTGAATCATTAAAATTATACTTTAAACTAATCCCTCCTTACCATTTCACCCATATAAAATATGTTAATATGTCTTTATATGACCCTACTTCAGACATAAGCAATTAACATGTATTTCAATGAAATCCAACATGGTGGCCAAGAGAGTGCACAAAATGGCGGCCAAGACCCCCTGTTTGAATTTATATGATTGAATTATGAACTAGAACATATTGATCAAATATTCCATGATGCATTTCATGAACAATCATGCCTATTAGTCTTTTTATTAGATATATTCAAAGACATATATTAGAAAATCGTCTTTTTTGGTCAAAATTCAAGATGGCCACCAAGATCATCGCTAAATTACGTATTCAAATTGGTTTAATAATTGTAATATTATTTAAAAATCATCCCTCGTTGCCAACTATCCCTAAATACATGTTCAATTTTCTTGTTATGGCCCGTTATTCAACATTTAAGTTAGTTACACTTTTTTCCATTGAACTCCAACATGGTGTCAAAGATGGCAGCCAAACACACCCATGGGACACGATTTGGTCTTGTTAACATCAAATTTGTTTAACTACCCTAGACACATTCAGGTTTACAAAAATGTAAGTTAAAAAAATATATCTAATTTTGGGTGCATGGGACCCCCCTATTCCTCCCCTACTACAGCCTTTTCTTCGAATATCGTTTGATTTTGAGATTGAATGGCCAATGACCCGAATTATCATCAGTGGCTCAACTTGCGCCCGACCTAAAAAGACAAAGACTATAGGTATGGTAACAATTTGCACCAGTAGACCTATTGTCTCGTAACTATGGTCCCCGGAGACATTCTAATAGTTTCTTTTCATTATCAAGTCATTTCGTTGAGAACTGCTTATAATTTCCTTTCATTATCAAGTCAATTCCTTGAGAGCTGCTTATAATGACAGGACAGTAAAGTCTGTCATCGGCCAAATTGCGTCCTGGATCATCCTGGACATTGTATTGCTACATGGTGACCTGTTATACTGTTTTATTGTTATGACTGAATTTCCAAAGGCCCATTTTCCTGATGCCTATAGGCAGCTCTCAAGGGATTGACTTGATAATGAAAGGAAACCATTAGAATATTTCCGGGGACCATAATATAGTTACGAGACAATAGGTCTACTTGGTGCAAAGTGTTACCAGTAGTCTTTGTCTTTTTAGGCCAGGCTCAAGTAAAAGCGTTTTGCTTGTGGGTATACATGAACTTGTTCGAGATGATATACACAGACTTACTTACAACCCCTTCAGCTGACTAAATGGCGTATTAGTCTAGTGAGCGACGGTTGAGATTACTGAGTGGAGGACAGAAAGAAGCTGATTAATGCTACGGTCACAAATGCTCCGATTTGGGCTACGGCCGGCGCCCGTACGATGCCACTTTTAGGTGAAATCTTGCGGGAATCTTACGGCGCCAGCACGGGTGCCGTGGCTATTGTACGGTCGCCGTTGCATTTTTCCTCGCCGTACGATGTCAACAATTTGTTTAACGCGGAGTAAAAAAAAAAAAAATGCATCGTACGATTCTTTACTTGCCGTTAGCCCATAGACACATCGTAGAGAGCATCGCACGGGCACCGCAAGGGCATCGCACGGGCACAGCACGGACATCGCAGCCTTTTCCCCCTCGAATATCGTACGATTTTGAATATTTGGCCACTCAAATCGTACGGGTACCGTGGAGTCACCGTAAGAGCACCGTAAGTCACCCGTACGGGCATTACGTTTGTGTTCACGGGAGCTGTGCGATTTATGTTTTATTTTAAGACAAAGGTCATCGGAAAATATGTGACTGCTACTCTAAAATACCACAGACATCGTACGATATCACAATTTCCCAAAATCGTAGAAAATCCGCCGTAGGGAGAAAAATCGTACGGCGCCCGGATCATTTGTGACCTAGGCATAACACTAAATTTTAGCAAAAAAGGGATATTAAAGGGAAAGGACAGTAGTGGTAAATAGCTTTATTGGTCAAACTAATTGATTAGTATTATTGAAATAACAAGGAGCGTGTGTGGACAAATTTTAACCGTACTATCGTCACATGCAGAAAAAATCAGTAAAAACGTTTATGAAAGCCGCTGACATTGAGCCTATATTCACCGTCAGCTTGGCCCGTTTACGCTGGCCAGATTCGTACGCTCGTTCGAGCGATTTGCTTGGGCGAATTACCATGTGCGCATTTGCCATAGGATTTACACGCATCGCACGTGTGTATATCAACCATACGACCATCGGCGAGATATCTAGCCGGGCCGGATTAGTAGGCGGTTTCCAGGCAAAATTTGTATCATCCCGTATTAGTAAAAACATATTCTTTCACATGATAATAGGAGCTTCCATTTCATTTTTTGGTAGGGGGGGGGGGGGGGCGTTTTCAAAACTGGCCTTCATCTTTTAGTTGTGGTTGGCAATGAGAAGAGTTGTTCCACTGATGACGTCAACTTGCTTCTTGGACTACAGTTATGCCATGGATGAAGGTCACGGCCACGTCAAGGTTAAACCGTGGATCATTTCCGAAGTTTTGGTTCAAGGTGGACTCAAGCGGACACTATCCACCATACCGTTTTACCTTTTGATATACCGACCATGTATTTTATGGTATAATTGTGCTCCTATATGATATTTGCTCTTAACCTTACTTCTACATATTCACCTTTTATCTATTAAATATCAATGTTCCGCTGACATACTTGTATACTGCTGTAGTGTTTTTATCTTATAATTTGTTTAAATCTTATCTGTTATGAACAGCAATACATAGTGATGGTATATATATTACTCATTGCGGATATAGTATCGGAAATAATATCGCTAGTGATATTCGTTTGTCTCGCAATGTATGGTCAACATGGAATCTAAGGAGATCACGACGTTTCGTATGCTACTGCAATACTTTGTCAAGTGATATTAAGTAACGAAAAACAGTCCTATTTATGCTGTCATGCGGCTCCAAACCGTTTTTCGTTACTTAATATCACTTGACAAAGTATTGCAGTAGCATACGAAACGTCGTGATCTCCTTAGATTCCATGTTGACCATACATTGCGAGACAAACGAATATCACTAGCGATATTATTTCCGATAATATATAGTGAGTCCGAAAAAAATGTCTCATCTTTAAAACGTTGTCTTGTTTGAAGTATGAACATTTAATGATTGGTTTTTATGATATGTCTTGGGAAAGTTATCCTCCCAGCATATTTCGGTACCCTTTTCATTTAAATATCTGCACGCATGACTGAACAAAAGACAATCTTTAGAAGACTGCAAAATCGCACTTGCGCCAAGTGGTTGGGTGAGGAATAAAACAGTGTTTCGAACAAAGAAATTCAGACAGACAGAAACACTAAACACACTCACATACACACCCATACACACAGTAAAAGTTGTTTCATAATGCTGTGTTAAAATTTCCTCTTTTTTGATTAAGCATTGATTTTTAACAAGATCGCTTAATATTTAAGCGGCAATTCCCTGACAATATTTCCCCTAACACATTCACCACCACCACCACCACCACCACCACCATCACCACCACCACCACCACCACCACCACCACCATCACCACCACCATCACCAACCCCCACCACCACCACCACCACCACCCCCACTACCATCATCATCATCAAGTGCACATACATCCAATGTGCTATCTCAATACGTTGGTACAATAAAAATACACATGAATCTCGTTTAAGTCTTTTGTTGACTAACAATGGCAATTTATAATGGATATATGTGCTTGTGCAGTATTTGCCACCAAAGGGTTTGCCTGATTTGGCAGCACTTAATTATGCTGAGAACTGTTTGATTAGGACAAGTACTGGAATTATGGCTCGTCCCCAGTTCACCCCGGAACAGAGATCATTTTTGGTCACCAAGTATGCAAGAACTTATAGTGTTACATAAGTTTTGCAAGGGTTATGCCGCCGTTATCCCTGTGTTCGGTATCCCAGCAGTAAATGTTTTAAAATCTTTCACAATTTGTTTTATTCCTCACCCAGCCACCTGGCGCAAGTGTGATTTTGCCGTCTTTTAAAGATTGTCTGATGTTCAGTCATGCGTGCAGAGATTTAAATGAAAAGGATACCGAGATATGCCGGGAGGATAACTCTACCAAGACATATCATAAAATCCGTTATTACATGTTCATACTTCAAACGAGACAACTTTTAAAAGATGGGACATTTTGTCTGACTCACTCTGTATAGTAAATTGCTCAGACAGGAGGAGATCTATCAAACTCTTCCCCAATCTATATGCTCTTGGTTTTTCGGTAACTGGTTTGACACCTACTAGACCGGCAGCCCAGAGGTCTTTTGTGCATCAAAAAGCGTACTGATTTCTGAACATATGACTATTTAGAGGAAAATGTAACAAATCCAAAAATATGAGTCTCCCAGGGTGTACCCGGGGATAAAGGATCCTTTGCGCCTCCAAAGTTTGGCCCCTGGGCATTGTCCGATGCTTCTATTTGTTTGAGAATGTACCGTGTTTAACACCCCTCACTGCGGGGTCAGCGAATCCCACTACAATAGAACCACTCATGCGTATCTGGCGTTCTTCGGAAAAGTTAACTTTGGCTGATTTGAAAGACTAAATACACGTTGATGCATTGAGGATTCCACCCCAAACCTCTTGCAACTTAACAAATTTGTCTTACAGATTACAGAATACCTATTGGATACAGATGTCATCCGTTAAATTACCATACAGATGCCTCTGAATGTTGACAATCGACTCGCCAAAGTTATCTTTAAAAAAACGGAGCTTCCACTTTCAAAAATTGTATTTCCGTACGTAGAGGGAAACGATCGCTGCACAAAATCAGACTTAAAGGGGCCCTGCAAACCAAATGCATGTTGACTTCTGTTCATCTGTATCAGTGTACACATTCAATATTTGTAAACGGTTTGACCTAAATATGTTTTGTATATTTTTAAACAATTTATAATTTATTTTTCTTCATGTTGCTAAGCCCCACCTCCTAAAAACCCTCCAGAGTAAATTCTATTGTTGACCTTTTGTGACATCATCTGTCAATCACTGGTCAGCTTCCATGATATTAACAAAAGATGAAAGTACAAAAAGAACATCCACACAAAAGCATGCCCTGCATACCTCCATGCAATAGCTTAGACAGTGCTTTTCTTCTGAAATAGCAACAGCTATTGAAATTGAAGGTGTGTGAGTTGGTATTCTATTCAACCGTGTGATGCTATTATGATTAGGCACTGAGTTTGGGTGAAGGTAACTTCTTTGTAACTGAGTAGTGAATGTCTGATGATGTCACAACAGGTCAACAATAGAATTCTACTCTGGAGAGGTTTTCAGAAGTGGGGGCTTCACAATATGGAGAAAAATAATTACTAAAATGTTTTAAAACAAACAAAATATGTTTGGGTCAAATGGTTTACAAATAGTTGATGTGTACACTAATAGAGATGAACAGAAGATAACATGCGTTTAGTTTGCCTGGCCACTTTAAGACATGGCCGCCTTCTTGTGGGCATTGAAAGCAGACGACAGTGGTCCATAAAATATTGATTATTTTTGTAATCGGGAATATTCAAGAGGAAATAAGTGACTAGAAATGACTAGAGTTATGCTCTCATAACATCTAATTTAGTAAGTCAAAAGGCTAAAATTTCCTGCCCCTTTAAGGAAGCCACTTTTTGGACTTTGTCCCTCTGCCTATTTAACAATCGGTATGTAACACCCTTTTGCATTCGCATTCAATCATATTCACATTGGTTAAACAACATCGGTGTATTCAAGGTACCGTAAAGCAAAATTCGTTACAAAAGGCTACGGTACGGTATTCGAGGACGACTGGACGTCATGTCTCAAAGTTAAAAAGAGCATAGATGGGCAACAACGAGTCATCAAAATGAAGTCGGGAAAATCTTTGTGGACCCCTTTTCGTCCTTGTTGGGTCATAGGCCTACTGCTTAGCGCCAAACTCTTTGGGGAAGCTGTAAGTAAACATATATACTAGTATATTATAAGCCTTAATAATCCTATTCAATTTTTAATTCCACAATGCCCATGATTTATAACATATTGATTTATTGATATATTTTATATGATTCATTATTTTTAGCAGAAGTTAGTAATAACATTCGAAGGAGAAGTATTAGTATAATTAGTATTAGCAGGGGTGAAGTAGTAGCATTATAGAAGTGAGGTAGTAATATTATCATTATTAGTACTAGTACTAGTAGTAGTAGTAGTAGTAGTAGTAGTAGTAGTAGTAGTAGTAGTAGTAGTAGTAGTAGTAGTAGTAGTAGTAGTAGTAGTAGTAGTAGAAGTAGGGATCGGATATTATAATTGTTCAGCAGAGAGGTACATTAAAGAAGGAAGCGTGAGGCATATATTCCGGAGTAATATGTATTATTTATTCATACTCTAAACTTTAGAGTATTCAAACGGTTCTCACATGAAACAGTAGAATGGTATATGATAAGTAGCCAGAAGAAATAAGCACATGTACTAGCTCAGTGAAGGTCTGAGCTAGTTCTCCTTTCCTGTTACCAGGGGTACAAATCAATATATAGTTTTAGAGAGGTGAGAAAGACTCTCTCTTTCTTCTTAATCCAAACACATGTCCTCTTATCTACCAAGGAGGTTAAACCTCATTAGGGCATGATCAAATGGTAAAAGAGGAGGGGAGGCGGCACCATCAGAGGTTGTTATTGATGGAAGGGGGAGTCAGGTTTATAAACAAGATAAGATCTGAACAAGGGGGCTTTTGGAAGGAAGTCGAATCTTACCAACTTGGGAGATAACATTGATTATAAAACAACAGTGGGTAGGATTCAGAGGGTCAATAGAGTAAAGATATTATCTAGAAGGGGCGTGTGAGGGTACTGGTACTTTTACTAAGAAGGGGGAGGGTGTTTGATACAACCACTACATAACATCCCCTTTGTTTAGAAAAAGAGGCTCCTCTCCGTCTTTTAAAAAAAATTAAGGGAGAACTAAACGTGGACTGTTTGATAAATGGTATTAAACAAAATATAAACAAATTATGAATGAACGATTGAATGAATGAAGGGTGATAAGTGAAACGTTATTCCACTGTTCCATTTCCTCTTTCGTAAATCACTCTTAATCTCTCTCTCTCAATTAAAATATCAGTGTGAAATACCATATCAAAACTTGTGTACCAATTTGCCTTATAGCAAGTGTGAATAATAAATAATCCACACAAATCTCATGACAATATTATACCGACTCATGTTTCATAAAATAAGAATCATCAATATACTCCTTTTTGATAATATAATGCTGAATATTGTATACGTATACATGTACTAAATCTAAAAGTAGTGCAGACTTATGCACAAAAAAACAAACTAGCGTAAACTTATACACTTAATAATTATGAACATTCATGCAGACGTATGCACTGTTCATGTTAACAAATTATAACTTCAATATTAATGTGCAGACTTTTGCACTTATAACACGAAAAGAAATATAAATGTTCATCAACCACATAAGAAGTGGCAACACACTGTAATGTGTCAAACTAAAAAGAACATACTTATAATACTTTTCATCATTCCGTATTCCTGTAACAAGGACAAACAAGTAATCCTAATACTTATGTTATGATTATAAAGCAAAACAAATTAACAGGAGCGCTCAAGGTAATGAAAGTAAGTCCATGCTAATAGGCCTTAATTATGAACATGGAAATGCAGTACAATCATATACCTATCCCGTTATTATTCAAACATTCATATAATCATAAAGACTAAAAAGGAATCAAAATCAATCAAACCTCAAACAGATATTTTCAAATCTGCTAAACAAAAGCAACATAATAAGTATGAGTATAAATTCATTTCACACCTGAATGTAATATATATGAGAAACAGATACGAACGATTGTAT
Source organism: Echinarachnius parma (assembly GCA_037951105.1). Taxonomy (NCBI): domain Eukaryota; kingdom Metazoa; phylum Echinodermata; class Echinoidea; order Clypeasteroida; family Echinarachniidae; genus Echinarachnius; species Echinarachnius parma. The sequence goes on from JBAMJV010004033.1 coordinate 13,527, forward strand.
AGAAACAAAATAACCATAATAGCTTTAACATCCCTAAATGAGGGTAATACCAAATTTCCATAAGTATATCAATTATATAATCGTCTTTTAGCCTTTGTATGCAACTTGGCTAGGTCACATTCATTGTGAGTATTCTGTACATAAATGTAACTTTGCAAGGGTTACAAAAATTGTAAATACAGTATATAAATGAAAGCAACGGGAGCGCTAAATGAGGGTAATACCTAATTTCCATAATACCTGTATATCAATTGTATATCAATTGTATGCAACTTCTTAGGGTTACATACATTGTGAATACAGTCAATAAATGCAATTTGGCTAGGATTACATAAATTGTGAATACAGAATATATTGACATGCTCATCAAGAAATGAGTCGATGAAGCAAGCGCATGGAAATGCAGTACGATCAAACACATTTCCCATTAAATTCAATCACACAAAATAAGGCTAATAGGGATCAAACCCAAACAGATACTTTCAAATCTGCTAGTCAAAAGCAATGTAATGATTATTAAGTATCACAAACACGAATGTAATGCCTGTAATGCTCATAGTGAATGCAGGTTCCCCTTATTCTAACAACAAACAGCACAAAACATGTATAATAATTAATATGCACATAGCTTGTTCAATACCAAAATCGCAACTGAGACATTCTTCATTTAATTTATGAAGTTTCCTGATCTATGTCAGTTTTAAATTTGTCAAACTGCGTTTGATTACTGCATCTATAACCGATTGCACATTTAAATATTAAAATGTCTTAAACTATCCATTATTTTCCAATTCCAAAATAAAGAAAATTCCCATTGATAATATAATATCATTACAACAAAACTTAACATGAAAGAAAAATGTGGTTTGTTCAGTATTCCAATACTGCAGAGACACTCTTCATTTAAGAAGTGAACTGACTTTTCTGTCAGTTTTAATATCGTCATACTGCAACTGATAACTGTATCTATAACCATGGGCGCAAATTTAGATATTAAATTCATTAAACGTTTCACCCAATTTTAAAGTAACTTTAGCTCCATTCTCCTTTTCAATAAATCTTAACTATTATACTTAAAAAAAAGTATTGTATCATCTGATCATATAAATCTTCCTAATCGGCATTTATAATGGTTGTCCGAATAGTATTTCATTTGTCTTGTTGGTCTGTGGTCGTTTTGTTCAAGGTCAACCAACAGACAGGCAAATTACTATAAAAACAAACATAAATACTGATGAATCAATATAAAATAAAAAGTTAGAATAAGTATTGTATCATATACATCTTCCTATATAGTCGGCATTTATAATGGTTGTCAAAATAGTATTTCATTTGTCTCGTTGGTCTGTGGTCGTTTTGGTCAAGGTCAACCAACAGACAGGCAAATTACTATAATAACAAATATAAATAGCCTACTGATGAATCAATATAAAATAAAAAGTTAAAATAAGAGCTAAAACAACTAAGAACTAAATTATACTGACACACAAACTAAATTAAAACAGTGCAAACTACAAACATTCTGTGAATAATATATCTACCAAAAATTACGGATAATGGAAAGTATTACCAAGTAAACACAATTATATACTACAAAACTGTTCTCTCTTACACTCACTCACATATTGGAACAACAAAATGTTTCACTTACCGATTCTACATGGTTTGGGAAATGTCTACAGGGCAAAGTTGATTACAGTTCAATATGAATGATGACCGACAGTCGTCATCGTTCTGTGTTGTCTGCATTGCCGCATATCTTTGTTTCCTGGTGATGTCCAGGATGACGATGTTGCGGTCCCTGAGGTCGTACTCGAAGTTGTCCTCGATGTCGTCTGCGATTTCTCTGATGTTCACGATATCAGCAGCATCGTTGACGTTGATATCATGGTCGTCGTTGCTGGTTTCTTCGTCGGCATCATCGTCGGCATTGTCGTCATCTTCTCCTCCGGTTAGCGTCAAGCTGTCAGTGGCATGGTAGCTGTCAATAGCTTCGTTGTTGCCACTGATGTTATTATTAAGCAGATCCATGATGTTCGTGTCATGGGTACGGCCTAGTCTCTCGAGTTGCATCTACATGATGATGATGATGATGGCGTAATCAAGCTGGCTTCCTCGCTTCACTTTAAATCATTCAAGTAGTCGTAGTCGCAGTTTACAATAGTTCAGGTGTTGTCGCGGTAGTTGTATATAAAGCAATTGCCTCTGTATTAGTATATGGCGATGTAAGCGTCACACGAAGTCCAGCTAGTCAATCACAAATTGTAGTTTGTTGAGCACAGTTGATAACGGTACATGTATATAGTCACTGGTGATCGTCCATGAAGAATATTTAATTAAATCTAGAACTAAAGTCTAGAAAGCCGTGGTTCTCCACCATGTTGTGTAGGGATCGGATATTATAATTGTTCAGCAGAGAGGTACATTAATGAAGGAAGCGTGAGGCATATATTCCGGAGTAATTTGTATTATTTATTCATACTCTAAACTTTAGAGTATTCAAACGGTTCTCACATGAAACAGTAGAATGGTATATAATAAGTAGCCAGAAGAAATAAGCACATGTACTAGCTCAGTGAAGGTCTGAGCTAGTTCTCCTTTCCTGTTACCAGGGGTACAAATCAATATATAGTTTTAGAGAGGTGAGAAAGACTCTCTCTTTCTTCTTAATCCAAACACATGTCCTCTTATCTACCAAGGAGGTTAAACCTCATTAGGGCATGATCAAACGGTAAAAGAGGAGGGGAGGCGGCAGAGGTTGTTATTGATGGAAGGGGGAGTCAGGTTTATAAACAAGATAAGATCTGAACAAGGGGGCTTTTGGAAGGAAGTCGAATCTTACCAACTTGGGAGATAACATTGATTATAAAACAACAGTGGGTAGGATTCAGAGGGTCAATAGAGTAAAGATATTATCTAGAAGGGGCGTGTGAGGGTACTAGTACTTTTACTAAGAAGGGGGAGGGTGTTTGATACAACCACTACATAACAGTAGTAGTAGTAGCAGTAGTAGTAGTAGTAGTAGTAGTAGTAGTAGTAGTAGTAGTAGTAGTAGTAGTAGTACTAGTAGTACTAGTAGTAGTAGTAGTAGTAGTAGTAGTAGTAGTAGTAGTAGTAGTAGTAGTAGTAGTAGTAGTAGTAGAAATAGTAGAAGTAGTAGTAGTAGTAGTAGTAGTAGTAGTAGTAGTAGTAGTAGTAGTAGTAGTAGTAGTAGTAGTAGTAGTTGTTGTTGTTTTAGTAGCCGTTGTTGTAGTAGTAGTAGTAGTAGTAGTAGTAGTAGTAGTAGTAGTAGTAATAGTAGTAGTAGTAGTAGTAGTAGTAGTAGTAGTAGTAGTAGTAGTAGTAGTAGTAGTAGTAGTAGTAGTAGTAGTAGTAGTAGTAGTAGAAGAAGAAGAAAAAGAAGTAGTAGTAGTAGTAATATTTGTTGTTGTAGTAGTTGTTGTAGTAGTAGTAGTAGTAGTAGTAGTAGTAGTAGTAGTAGTAGTAGTAGTAGTAGTAGTAGTAGTAGTAGTAGTAGTAGTAGTAGTAGTAGTAGTAAAAGTTCATTGTTCTTCAGTAGTAACCATCGTCCTTAGATCCGTTCTAATGATTCAATTGGCGGTTTTCTTGTATAAGCGGCTCCTTTTCTGTACGAAACTTTACAGCAACAACCATCCGTTACTCCGACTGTGTCCAATATCCGATCGTACGCGGTCTCTTTATCTTGGACCGTCAATGTCAATGCTGGAACGTGGGAATACTTCAACATTACGGTCGTCTCGCAGTCAACCTATGAAAATGCTGCAGGATTTCCGACCATCGTGCCATCGACTGGTGAATCGTCGTACCAGTACAACGTTGATCACCTGGAACCCGGCACGGGGTATCGAGTTACCATCACGCCATACTTCAGCGCAGGGTCTAATGGAAAATCGAATTCACTGATGTTCATGACCGATGGTAGGCCTAAGTTTATTAAATGATTTATGTTGACTTTGTATTGAAAAGTTTCAATCTAAATAATAATTTCGGTTTTCTATGCATATATGGTCAGAAGTTACCATAAATCTAATATAATAGCTTAATTTGACCATCACGGACATCGACAAATGTTTCGGGGACGAACAATTGTCAGAGGAGCTTTCTATAACTCACTCGGTAGAAGGTCTTGGGTTCGAATCCCGGGAAAAACTTATTTATTTGACTTTATTTGCATACTTTTTATTTATGTAATAGCTGATAGCTGATAGCAGGCTTTTTATACCGTGAATAAATAAATAAACTCAAATTCCAACTCAATAATTTTTGGTAAATTTTCCTCTGTTTGAAATAATATAAATCCAAATGCATCACTTCCATGATCCCTCGCACATAGCTCTAAGTTGATTTCTTATCATTCGGGTTTATGTCAGGTTTAAACATAGCTTCTGACCGAAACAGGCATTGAAAAGGGTTTCAGGGACGAACAAACCGTCACAGGAGCTTGCTAGCTCACTCAGTAGAGCACCAGTCTTGTAATACGGAGGTCTCAGCTTCGAATCCCAGAGAAGAATAGTTTTCTTTGCTCATTTCCTTTAAATTATCATTCTGTTCACAGAATAAATATTGCAACTCAATAGACGGAACTAAACATGTCCCTGTATTCATCACATTGACTGAAGCATATCCAACCCTCACGCCACGCCGTCTTCTACTATATCAAGTAGCATATTCAGGCTCCGAGTGGAATCAGGTTTTTGTAATGGTCCGCTAGCTCAATGACTTCCACTCGGGGGAGGGGTCTATTGATATCAAGACCGGTGATAGTCATTGTTTAGTACGAGCTCCCGCCCGCTGCACCTGGTTCTATACCGCTTACCAGGTCGGTCTTGCCCCCTATGGAAGCTCATTCCAGTACGTCTCCTCTACATCGGGTACTACTGATGGTTTCGCTTATTTCACTAGCATCTTTAATGATATGAGTTTCCTTGCAACTTTTTTTTTAAATTCTCTCAACAGCATCCTACATCTCGGTGCAAATATTCAGCCCGACGATTGTCATAGTTACCTATCAGATCCCACCCGGTTCACCTGGTTCTACCGCCTACCAGGTCGGTCTCGCGCACTATGGAGGCTCGTTCTTTTATGTCTCCTCTACAGCGGGTGCTATTGAAGGTACCGCTTTTTTCACTAGCGTCTCTCCGGCGATTGCAGCGGGTGACCTTCTGCAGGCAACGATTGCCCTCAACTCCGCTCCGAGTACCGTTCTGAACGCTGTCGTACATAGAGTTTGTAAGTCCTTGTTGGTGTGCATTGTCTCTATTAAATACCGGATCCCGCCTGGTGCACCTGGTGGTACAGCCTATCAGGGGGATCAGGTCGGACTTCCGCACTATTTTTTTAGATGATTTCTGTTGACTTTGTTTTGGAAAATTTGCATCTAGATAATAATTTCGCATTTTTCAATGCATGTGATGGTCAGAAGTTACCATCAAGCTAATATACATGTGTCTTATATGAAAGAAAATGTCATTTAATAGCATGCCTGAAAAAATTAGAGCTTGAAATCTCTTTTTCGTGGAGTTATAGACCTAAAACTAATAAACCGTCGTCCAATTTTAATTGTGCATTATACGTATATTCACCCAGTGAGGAAGTTCCTACACAGATTCTATGAAGTACAACAACGCTATGCGTGACCCCTACGTGACCCGCGCTAGCTACGTGACCAGCGCACAAATAAGAATAGCATGACCGCACACTAGGCAAAATAATCAAACCTCGCTTAAACTGACTACATGTAATTACATATTCTTAATTTTTGAGATTTTTTTCCGTGACATACCTTTACAAATGTCGGCTTCACAATACGTTTACAAGAATAAGTACAATACAGTTGTAATATTATGCTAAATCAGTTTTCTTTTATTGACCGATATATAGTCTGATGGAGGGACGCATTCGTTTTTCATTCGTAGAATCCGAATTATAGGGCTGTTCGATCTGATTTTTTTTGTGTGTGTTTCATTCATCCCCATCCGTCAACTGGAAACTGTTCAGACGTTTTGTAAAAGAGGGACTGTCCTTTTAATGGCATTTATTTTATAAAAGTATGATTTTTTTAACTGTAAGCAACCAACTACATTGTGATTCAAGTTGCCTATTCCAATAAATACAAGTCCAAACACTATAATATCGATCTAATATAACCAAACGAATGAAGTCGTGTATCATAACATGTGTAATTTGGGGAGCAGCCATCTTGGATTTGAGGTGGTTGCCATGGTGATACAGGGAAATAAGTATCAAAAATGATACTGTTGCCCCCCCAAACCTTGGAAAAGTGGTATTACTTGTAATTTTTACTCTCCGGGCTCCCAATATACTCGATTTGGGGGAATATGCAAACTAGGTAAAATACCTAATTATGCAAATAATATGCATTGCTAGAGGTTGCCATGATGGAAACTATATAATCTTTGATATCTTAAATATATACTGAGAACGTAACTGACTAATAATAATCTGGAGTTATTGCTTATTAGAGGCTGTAGCCACTGAAAATAAATAATATTCATAAATATGCAAATTAGGGGCAGCCATCTTGGATTTCAGGGTGTTGCCCATATGCTACTTACAAACGAGCACTGGAATTGGAATCCTTGCCCCCAAATACCCTCTAAAACTTGTTTTTATCAATATTGTACTATACCTAGATATAAAATGACCCCTGACCTTATTTCACAAATATGAAAATTAGCTAAATAACTTTATAATGCTTATACAAAAAGTTGCCCAAGGTTGCCAAGGTGGTAACAAAGCTGAAATTTCTTATTAACCCTTCTAGAATATGAATCAATAAATAAACGTTGGCCTAAAGAATGTATCCAGGTCTAATACACAAAACATAGGACCGTCTACAGTGGTACGACTTATGCCGAGTTAATGGCGAGTGTTCAAGAGTTGAGTACGAGTAGGAAGATTGTCTGGTGAGTTATCAAGAGTGTTGCAGAGGTACACAAGAGTTTATTACGTGTATGGCGAGTGACAGCGAATGCATTGCTCGAGTAATAATTATTTTTTCAACAAACGACCGAACTGTAATTTATCAAATCCATGGTGGCTTCCGATTTTGAACATTTTAGATGAAAAATGTAAATATAATTATGATCATTATTTTCGATCCTAGCGGATTTACATCTGGCTGTTTTCATACTTCTGACCCGTGTATTAACCAACGCAGTAAATTTAGGCATGTTGGGGGTCAACAAAAAAATGCTTTAAATCAAAATCCTAGATTTAAAACATGCATAAAAATGCTTTAAAATGTAATTGTAAAGGTAATATAGGTTTTCCCGCTCAATTTCGCGATTGTGTCAATCGAATTGATAATAGGAGCAAACGAATTCGCGCGATTTGCGATCGCCGTACCAAAGCAGCATTCGAATTCGTAAATAGTCGTTCAAAATCACGTAGGAGCAAGTGAATTTGCACAAAGTGCATACCTTTTCATCAATGGTCATTCGAATTCGCGAAAGGGCAGTTGACAGTTGGCTGCACATTCGCGAATTCGAATGCCCATAAATGAACTTCTGTGCCTATTCACGAAAGCGTGTGCGTGTGCATGAATTCGCATGCACTTATTCGGAATTTGGAAGACCGATACCAACGCGCGAATTCGAATGACCCTAAATAAATTCGATTGAAAAAAGTGCAAAATTGAGCGGGAAAACCTATAGTATAGAGTACCGAAGTGTGACGTCAGAGCTATTCAATGCCATGGGTAATGGTTCTAAACAATGTCAGGCAAGTAATGAATTGGTGATTTAGCGGTTGCTAAGAAGGCAATCGTCCAGCTCCGACCCACTACAAAATGCCAGTATGAAAGGAAAAGTTGTTTAGAACCATTACTATGCCATAACAAAAGCATGTGATGTCACTACTTCGGTACTCTATAGGGGTCGATTTATTTTATCTACCTAAAGTCAAAATACAATGGCCCGATCAGTGGCTCAACTTGAGCCCGGCCTAAAAGGACAAAGACTACGGTAACCAGTTAAACTATTTTACACCTGCATACCTATTGATTGTTGCTATTCGCCACCAGATATATTCTCACTGTTTTCTTTCATTATCCAGTCAATCCTTCTAGTTCTGCTTAGGAATTTACAAAGGACTGCTTGCTATTTTAGTAATAGTATAACCGGTCAACGGCAATACAATATACTGAATGATACAGTTCAGTTCAGTTCAGTTTATTTTTTCACTTCAACAGAGATATTACAATAATTACAAAATAGCAAATTTACAGAAAATAATAACATTAATTGAACAACAATAAATAAACAATATCGAAATTCAAAGAGTATTACATTTCATTGAACAAATATATATATATATATATATATATACCCCATCGGTCAAAAAGCCCGAGCACACCCTTTGGTATAAACATCTTGTTTAATGCCTGACATCAAGTGTAATCAAACTTTTGGCCAGTACAAGTATATTTAGACTAATTATCTGGACATAAAATACTACAAAAATAAAATGTAACAAAAGATAACTAACAACGGGTGCACTCAAACTTCCCACCGGCAGGGCACATTATATATTTACAGATTATTAATTTGTTTATCAATAATGTCTGAAGAAGTGGAGGGATCCACTGAAAAGCGTATTGCTTGTAAAATGTGAATCCCTCAGACAAAAATAGACGTATACAAATAATTGTTTAAACAAGACAAAACAAAAACAGCAAACGAATCAAAATATCAATCTATTTTTTTTTTGACAAAAAACAAAAATTGCAAATGAAAGAAAAACAAAAATGTGTTTCTTCTTTGATTTGAAATGATACAAAAAGCAACAAATATAAAAATTGACATACTATACAAAAATGTATATAGCATATTTAAACAAAATAAATGACAATAACAAAGACTATGAAGCGTCAGAGCAAAGTTATAAATATATTTAGATTGTAGCAAAAAAAAGTCTGAAATGGTGATTTGAAGTTGAACAAAAAAGTTTAAAATCAGTTTAAGATCGGAGCTCTCACAGACTTGAAAAAAAAAAAAAAAACTAACGAAAACATACAATATAGAAAATGTATGACAGACAAATACAATACTGAACAAAGACAAGACAAAAAAATGCTGCATGGAAGGAGAAAGTAGAAAAGAAGAGGGAGAAAGGAAGTATGGATCGTGCTCAACATATCAATTGTTGTGGGGAAAAGGGAGGAATAGAAACGATGACATATTTTAAGAGGTAAAGGGCAAAGATTGAATAATTGAGAGGTGGGGGATAATATATTTATAGCGAGTCAATCGGACTTGTAAGACTGTAATAAAAATAACTTTAATTTTTTTTTAAATGAATTGAGGGAAGGGGACTCTTTAATGTGATCACTAAGATTATTCCAAAATTTGGGGCCTTCATAAAAGAATGTATATTGAGCTGAAAGAGTTCTTAAACGGGGTAAATGAAATTCTTCTGAATGTCTTGACGGGTAATTATGAAACGTACGATTTTTTACAAACATGTCATTAAACGCGGAAGGTAAAAGGTTTTTATTAAAATTGTACATAAATTGTCCCAATTGTAGGGAATATAAATCATGAATCTTTAACAACTCATTTTCCAAAAATAAATAATCAGTGTAATAATGTGGAGATAAATTAAAAATAATGCGTAAGACCTTCTTTTGCAATAAAAATAATTTATCTAAATAACTATGATAAGTGTTGCCCCAAGCCAGCAAGCCATAATTTAAATATGGTAGTATTAAAGAAGAGTAAAGCATTAATAATGATTTTAATGGAAGATGTGTTTTAAGTCTATTTATTATACCAATATTACGAGATATTATATTACAAATGTTGTCAATATGATGTTTCCAAGTTAATTTATTATCAACAATTACTCCTAAAAATTTAATGAAAGGAACACAGTCTAATGAATAATCTTCTAAAGAAATATTAACAGGCAATAAATCAATTGATTTACTAAATAACATATATTTTGTTTTCTGTAGATTAAGAGATAACCTATTTGCTCTAATCCATTGAAGAACCTTACATAATTCATTATTGACTGTTTCAGCAAGTACAAGTGGGTCATGATGAGAAAAAAATAAATTAGTATCATCAGCAAAATGTATAAACGAAAGAATATTAGATGACCTACAAAAATCATTTATGTATATTATAAATAAAAGGGGGCCTAAAATACTGCCCTGTGGAACCCCACAATTAATATGAGACATTAATGATTTATTATTATTCAAAAATACATATTGTTGCCTATTAGAAAGGTAATTCCTGTACCACTCCAAGGCCTTTCCACGCACACCATAATGATAAAGTTTATTAAGTAGTATTTCGTGGTTGATCGTGTCAAAGGCCTTGGAGAAATCCAGGAAAATACCAATCATGTGCGAGGACTCATCAAATGAATGAGCTGCTTTATCAATAAAGGATAATAATGCATGAATAGTATTATGTTTTTCTCTGAACCCAAACTGAGTGCTTGACAAAATATTATTTTGCTTTAAGAAAGAAACGGTTCGAACAAATATAATTTTTTCCAAAACTTTAGAGAATGAAGACAATAAAGATATTGGCCGATAATTATTAATATTTAATTTATCACCCTTCTTAAAAAGAGGTATAACCTTCGCAATTTTCATGACATTCGGCACTTGCCCGTTTAATAATGATAAATTAAAAATATGAACTAATGGATCAACAATATTCAAAATAATCTTCTTTAAAATGAAATTATTGATGCCATCATATCCAGAGCTTTTTTTATTATGTAAATTCATAACAATATTTATAATTTCATTTCTATTAGTAGGAACCAAAAACATAGAGTTTTCATTGGAAGGGCCTAAAAAATCAACAAATTGCTTATTAGATGGAGGGATATCTTTTGCAAGATCATCGCCGATAGTAGAAAAATAATTATTAAAAATGTTCACTACGGTTACAGGGTCTTCAAAAATAGTATCATTAAATTTGATTTTGGTTATATCATGTCTATTATCTTGTAAATTCATGGCTTGTTTAATTATTTTCCAAGTATTTTGCATATCATGTTTATATAAATCTAAACATTTTTCAAAATATTTTTTCTTTTCTAAACGAAGAATTCGTGTTAAAATATTTTTATATGATGTGTATTTCTCCCGAGCCTTTTCTGTTTTATCTAATTTAAATTTATAATACAAATTATTTTTTCTATTTATAGACCTCAATAATGATTTAGATATCCAAGGGAGTCTAGGAGTCTTCTTATAATTATTTTTATCACGTTGCAAAGGTACATAAACATCTAATTGTTCATTCAATACATTACAAAAAGTATCATAAGAATTTTCAACATTATCATTATTATATATTGGGGACCAATCAATATAATCTAAAGCTTGATTTAAGCGAGTAACATTTTCATGTGTAATTTTACGTCTAAGGGGATAAGAGCCATTATTTACAGATTGGGAAACAGTAAAATGAGTCATAATTGGATAGTGATCAGTAATATCAGAAAGAATTATATGGGAATCAGGATGTGGAATGACATTAGAAAAAATATTATCAATGAGGGTAGCAGACTGATTAGTGACGCGTGTGGGTTTCGTAATAAGTGGCAAAAAAGAGGCAGATAAGAAAGTATTTAAGAATTCTCTTGAATCGGGAGTATCATCTTTAAGCAAATTAATATTAAAGTCACCCATTATAAAACAATAATTATTAAGAAAAATAGGATTATGAAGCAAATTGCATATATGTAATAAAAAATCATTAGCATTTGAATTTGGGGGACGATAAACAACACCAACTATTATATTTTTATTGCCAGAAATAATTATCTCAATAAAAAGAGTTTCTACAAATTCATTACTAACAGAAATATTACTATGAACATAATAACTAAATTTCTTTAATAAATAAAGAGCAACGCCACCCCCAACTCTTCCTTGCCTGTTATTACAAATAAAATTATAGTCATTAAGACAAAATGATTGATTAGTATCGTGAGACAGCCAAGTTTCTGTAAGACCAATTACAGACATTTGTTGAAGGGAAGGGTTATCTAATAATAATTGTAAATCATCAAAGTGCTTATTTAAGCTTCTTACATTTAAATGAAATAATGAAAAAGTATCAACATTAAATTCTTTAATAAATTTATGGAATTGATTAGTAGTAATGTATGTAGTAAGAGTATTGTGTGCAGGATCATCATAATCAAAATCCCAAACAAGTTCTTCAGAAGAAAAATTAATATTATTAGCAACAGAATCATCATAGGTATTTAAAGAGTCAATATCAATATTATTAGTAAGGTTGGGACGAAATAAATCTAATAAGTCATCATTATTTAAGGTAAGGGATAAAAAGGAATAGCATTAGGGTTCATCATAAGGAAAGGAAGAAGTATCCCAACAAAAAGTAAAGTAAGAATATATTCATATATATAAGCATGCCGGCACTAATTCCATTATGTGATGATGGAAAACTTGAGGAATCAGAAGAACAGAGAGAATTGGAAAACATGCAGCAGAGACGAAGAAAGGAAGAAAAACAAAACACATAAATACAACAAAGAAACAAACATAAACAAGAAAATTCTGATGTCAAAAAAAACATACAAGTAAATGGAGGATGAAATGAATGAACGCGGACCTTTGGAGTGTAACAAGGCATTTGGATGTACTATCACGGCTCCTTTTAAATAATAGAATAAAATACATGGAAACAGAACACTGTCATGTAAGACATTTAAGGATTTAAATACCGAATTAACAAATAATTATCATAAATTGAATAAGAGAAACAAAACGAAGCGAAAAAAGAACCAAGGATTAAATTCATTAATAAATAACAAGTATAAACCAAGCAATATATTATTAGGCAACTGATCAAAAGACTAATCAATTTCAATACCAATACTAATAATAATAATAATAATACATTTCTACACAAATAAGCATAACAAAAAATAGAAGGCAAGGGAGGGGAAGAATGGGGCTACTATTCGTTCAATATTTATAAAAAGAGAATTTCATTAAAAATTACAAATAAATTGATGAGAAATTAATTGGTTCAAGGGAAACTACAAAACAAAAAAGAATACGTTCATACAAAATTAACAATATGAGCAATGAAAAGTGAGAAAAGAAAAACAATCATATTATTATTTTACATATAACTGTACGAAATATAGTGTAAGATTCGGGAGGGGTGTGGTAGGCAGGACGCAGTTTAGCTGATTACCGACTACACTATGACTTGAATTTCAAGTGTCCTAATACCTATATGCAGAACTTAAAAGATTGACTGGACAATGAAATGAAACAATTATAACATCTCTGGTGGCGAATAGCATCACTGAATTTGCAAGTAGCTAATTAATTTGTATATTTCTAAAATAAGACCAGAGGTCAGTTTCGATCCTAAGAATATTACAATTGTACTTAAATAAATTATAGGGTAAGTGTGGGCAAGGAATATATTTCCGGTGATAATTTGCATGTGCCATTTAGTGCAACACCCTAAAACCCAATACATATTAGTACTGATTTTCAGTGGCTACAGTTTCTAATAAGTAATACTTGCAAGTTATTATTTTTCATTCATGTTCTAAATATATATGAAATAAATATTTTAGCTTAGTTGCCCCTTTGCAAGCTCTGGTAATGCAAATATATATTTAGCATAATTAGGTTATTACCTAATATTCCCAGAAATCGTGTAAAATCGTGTTTTCTATTGTTATCGTTTATAATAATCGAGTAATACATTCCAAGGTTTGGGGGCAAACAAATCAATTTATTCGAGATGACCGCCTTTGGCTTTTTAAAGGGACTTTAAAGGGAGGGTTATTTTTTCCCAATATCTATCATGGCCGATACCTACCGATGAAAAGTGGATGTTAATGTATGTGTGTTGTTGTTGTTGTTGTTGTTGTTTTGGGGGGATATAAATATATATATGTATATTCTTTTTTTTTTTTTTGGGGGGGGGGGGGGGGGGGCTGCGTACGCACCCAACGCACCCCTGGCTGCGTGCTTTTAACCATGGGCGAAAGGTGCGGTTCGTTATTCCGAAGGTTCGTTATTCCGAAGGTTTGTTATTCCGAACACGCAAATTTCCTATACCTGAGTGTTCGTTAATCCGAAAATGAAATAGGGTTCGTTAATCCGAACATTTGTTGCATTATTCCGAAGGTTCGTTATTCCGAAGGTTCGCTATTCCTAAAATGAAATCGGGTTCGTTATTCCGAAGGTTCGTTATTCCGAAGGTTCTTTATTCCGAAGGTTCGTTATTCCGAAGGTTCGATATTCCCAAAATGAAATCGGGTTCGTAATTCCGAAGGTTCGTTATTCCGAAGGTTCGCTATTCCTAAAATGAAATCGGGTTCGTTATTCCGAAGGTTCGTTAGTCCTAAAATGAAATAGGGTTCGTTATTCCGAAGGTTCGTTAATCCGAAAATGAAATAGGGTGTGTGTGTGTGTGTGTGTGTGTGTGTGTGTGTGTGTGTGTGTGTGTGTGTGTGCGCACTGGCGTAGTGGTGGGGGTGTCATGGGCCCCCTCCCAAATCAATTTAAATCATGGCTTTTATCTAATTTTATTGGAAAAGAGATTAAAAACTCAGATTGCACAGTTGCAATTAAAATAATGCCAAAGCTCCCTAACGGAGGGGGGGGGGGGGGGGGGGAGGGAACACCCCCCTCCCACCCCCCCCCCCCCCCCCCCCCCCCCCGCTCAGTTGCTTCGGTCCTTCAGGCTTAGTTGCTTCGCTCCCTCGCATTATCCGGTGGTGATGCAAACAATTTGTTTGCTCATTACGCCACTCTATGTGTGTGTGTGTGTGTGTGGGGGCAGGGGACAATCCTCCCCCCCCCTTGGGCTGCCAAGTGAAAATGTGATGTGAAAACATCACTTGCGGGGATTCAAAATAGCAACCCCCCCGCCCTTAGTTGCTATTTATGATGAAATACATACAATTCAGACAAATAAAATGTGATTATGGACTGATATCAAGCAGCAAAATCTAACTTTATGACATAATTATAATTATATCAAATTGATTTGGGTTTATTTCATGTTTTTTTACATGAGAAAGATATAAATATACATATCTCATTCTTATTGCACTGTTTTACAAAGAAAAAGAAAATACAATTTGACTAGAATTGTAAAGCCACTCTTTGCCCCCTCCCCTTCTCCCCCACCCCCATGCAGCCACGGCAATTAGAGTAAGATTGATCCCCTTTCCCAAGTCCACACTGCTCAAAATCAAATCAACTCAATTCTTTTCTACGTCGTATTTATTTCATTTTCGGAATAACGAACCCGATTTTATTTTCGGATCAACGAACCTTCGGAATAACGAACCTTCGGAATAACGAACCTTCGGAATAACGAACCTTCGGAATAACGAACCTTCGGAATAACGAACCTTCGGAATAACGAACCTTCGGAATAACGAACCTTCGGAATAACGAACCTTCGGAATAACTGAACCTTCGGAATAACGAACCTTCGGAATAACGGACTGTAACCGGGCGAAATACGGGCGCATTTTATTTTCAGGAGGCTTAGTAACATTGTCCAAATCCCCAGAATCCAATTGGAATTATAGCCGTTCCCTCATACCTTGTTGTATTCGTATTAACCATAAAATCATGGGACATAATACGTTTTTTTTAGTTTCCCTTTCGTTAAAAGATATGTACGATTGAATTGTTGAGATATTGAATACTCCACTGGATCGTGAAAACCGTGTACAAAGTGAGTGCAATGGACTAGTGAATATCCGTGAATATCACTCTGTTTCTTTTGCTCGTTACTCGGCCATATAACGCCCATATAAACTATACATTTTCACACAACACCCAGTGGACATATCATAATAACAACAATAGGTATACATTGTATCAACCACTTATCGCTTTTTGCACATTTCAACAAAGTTACTAGATCCTATTTGCCCCTTTTATATTTTGTTTAGCAACCAACTAAAATGCATTAGGTTACACAGTAGTTAGGGGACTACCTCTCCTCAGCGCTGGCGAGCGGTCTGGGTTTTCCACTGTCAAGCTAGTTCAGATTGGACCTTGGGGAATTTATTTGATCCCTGTTCGCTCTTATCACTAGCCTCTAGGCGCTGATGTGTCAATTTACTGGCAGCAAGAGGAGGAAGTGAGGAGAAAGAGAGGAGGTATGTCAAGGTCGTTGGCCAGTGGACCCGAGCTAGACCAGAAGTGTTATAGTGTTAGTCTTAGTAATTAAACTCAGTAAAAGTATACTGTAGGTTATAACATTGGTTGTGTGAGTATTATATAAGGTTTGCGAGATGTGTGTATAAAAGAGACTGGGAGAGAGAATTCTCATTCTGGGGAAAACATTGCTAAAATCCTTCACTGCACATTTACCAGAATGATTGTTTAATAAATGCTACTCCCTTGGTTAAGTTTTTGGCCTCAAAAGAGACTGGTGTTTTACTTTTAGAATTAATTTAGTTTAGTGTCCACTACAGTCTACAGGCAGGATAGCTGCTACAGACAACTTAAATAGACATGCTGTCTGAATGTTTATAGGTCATAATAAGAATGAAGAGGTCTGCAAACATAGACTAGTGGTCATACAGTGAACTGCAGCCCAGAGAGGATTATTTCTATGATAGCACTAGGCCTGGGGGGAGGAGGCAGTTAAAACAGCATGGGATTGTTGCCTGAAGAGATAAAAGTGTCAACATCAGAAAAAAATGTGACCAGTTGATTTCCACCGAGGTGGAACTCACGCTAACAGGGCAAACACGTCATGGTGATTCTAAATGCTAATTCCAATAATTACAAATCAAATATAATTTCGATCTCATATAACAAACAGAATGAACTTGTGTATCATAACATGTGTAATATGGGGAGCAGCCATCTTGGATTGTATTGATATAACCGATACATCTCCGCTAAATGGCTTCTTTGGCCATATGATACGAGGAACTGCAAGCTTCTTCACGTTTTTGCTTCAATCAAATAAGAATGTCCATCACGTTCAACATAATCTGCTAACCCAATTTAACTGCAATATAGTTATTATGTTTATGGTTGCTAATGTTATGGAGTTCGAACATTATCATATATCTTCTGGTGTAACTTTAAAATATGTTACCCTTGATGATATGCCAATGAGTTCATGTAATAATAAGTAAACAAAGTTCATCATTGTATGAATTGGTTGAACAGTTAAAGGTGCACCTGTAAAGTGTCTATCTCCACAAACATTAATTTGGGCTTCTTCATTTCTCTTCTACCGTGTTGTTTGGCTTATGGTATAAAAGAAGAATAAAATAGGGTGTTAGATTTTTTAAATGCCCCTTTAGTATGACGATATCTATCATTGAAAATCATTCAACTCAAGAGCGGTAATGAACGGTCATAAACCTCATAAACGTCATACAGTAATTCGTTGCAAAAGCTGACGCAAATTTTCGATTTTGTAACCAGGAAAGCAGTGTTCTTTTTCAATAAAACTTTCACACATCATTCAGACATAACTTACAATGATTTTTGGTATAGGATTGAAATCTCAAATATCATTTTGGGCAATATCTGACACTTCACAGGTGCTCCTTTAACCGACTCGTCGGATGAATGGTGTTATTGTAATTCTTTTCTGTTCACTTTTAGCGAAGATATGTTATTTTATTATTTGACTTATTAATTCATTCTTATTTTTGGTTGATGACAGGTCAGATACATGACTGCCATTAATGAATGTTGATTTTAATTTCCAAGCTTGTTGTTATTATAATATGGACCATTGTAGTCTTAAGAAATTATGTTTAAATATTAGAATGAACGCATTCAAAACATCAGTTACTAATAGTCCTAAATTGGGCTTCTTTCGATTTTCAGACAGTTAGTTAGCTGAAAACCAAAATACATTCCAAAATAGTATTTACATAAATGACTTCTGATAAAAAATATTCGGATTAGTGATGCGTATTCAGAAAATGGGTAGCCATTACTACAAACTCGTTCAAAATCGTGCAAAGTTCATCATACCTCGTACAAATATCGTACATAGAACACCGCAACTCGGACCACATCCTGCTGACTCGTACAAATATCGTATTAGCTCATACGAAGATCGGCATAAGCTGTACATATATCATCGCTACGCAGACCTCACTCGTAGTACAATCGTATCAAACTTGAGTTTGGCGCAGAAAAACACATACATTTTCCCGAGCTTACAAGAGTTGGACCGAGTTGACACTCCCTTCAACTCGCACTAACTCGTAACTACAACTCGCCAAAGTGTGAGAGCACCTTCGAGTCGCTTAACCCGATATACAAAAAAGACGGGGGCATTTATATGCCCCCTCCCCCTGTGCGAGTCTTGGGCATCTTTTCAAACCAAATTTTCGAAAAACAAACATACCGTCATACATATCACATTTTTATTTCGTACAGATGTGTATTTACTATATTAGGTGATACGTACATCGCTCTTGATTTCGTCAAGATTTGCATTCATTTATTTCTCGCCAATTTTGTTCGTCGCATATCTCAAGAATGGATGAAGCAATTGTCATGAAACTTTGCCTGATGATAGATCATGGTCTAATTTAGTGCCGTGTATCAGTGATGTAATTTCATTGTGACGTCATCAGGACGCCATTTTGTGAAATTTCATTAATAGCCATATCTCAGCCATGCAATCGCAATATCAATTTAAATTTGGCGTTAATACATTTCAGCTAATTTGTCAACTTTCTCGCCTACGCGCATGCGTCAACTTCTTTTACTTTACAAAATGCCGTAAACCAAGTAATTTCCTATACGTTTCAGACAATTGTAAGCGTTATTATACAAATGATGGTTAGGTTTGAGTGGGTCGGTAGGAATTAAGTGCACAAAATACATTTGAATGGTTTTAGACCAAATCCAAAGGTACTTTGCATAATTCCACCAACCCACGAATAAAACCTGTGCATCGACTGTGTTATAAAATAAGGGCCCCCAAAAATCATCAAAAGTAAGAAAATCGGTTATTTTCCCAATTTACCGTAATCGCCGCGCCTTGCACAGGTACGTTTCATTGCGTGCGTGCATATCGCATATAGTGATCTGATGCGTCGCGACGATATCGACGAGATTCGAGAGCGAGGCCGAGGCACAGTTTGACGACGCGGCGATCGAGTAAATTGCAGGCTAGGCGCCGGATATTTTCGATGATATAAAGTGAGAATGTAAGTTTAGTTTGGTATATCATTATACTTTTCCAGCTGTTACGAGGACATGCCATATGCCCAAGCCCAAGGCTCGACACGGCTATGGCCCAAAGCCTGGCAGGACTTCGTAATCAAGGCTATTATATGCACTAGATATCTGCCTTATCATTTAATATTGACGGCAGCCAGTGAATTCCAGAGTGCAGTGGCAGTGCTAGCTTGCATGCTATTATGGCCGGTCTAGGCCCTAGGTAGGCCGGCTATGCAGTGGCAATCTTTGCACATGGCTCATGCAGCCATAGCCGTGTCGAGCCTTGGGCTTGGGCATATGGCAAGTCCTCGTAACAGCTAGAAAAGAATAATGATATACCAAACTATACTCACATTCTCACTTTGTATCATCGTCATCGAAAATATCCGGCGCCTAGCCTGTAATTTACTCGATCGCCGCGTCGTCAAACTGTGCCTCGGCCTCGCTCTCGAATCTCGTCGATATCGTCGCGACGCATCAGATCACTTACATACAATTTTGTGTGCGCTGCGACAAATCCTTAAACACGCAATCCCCATAGGAATTCCATCGCACAAAAAGGACAAGTTGTGTCGTCAAGAATGTTCTGGATGACGTCATTACTAGTCTTAGTAACAAGCGCTTTCACTTTTAAAAATAATGATTAAACACTCACGTCACGTTTTGGTAGACGTGACGATTCGAGTTTTACCGGCATGGAAAACGACAAATTGTTGGGTCACTTTACCGTGACTGTTCGTAGATTTGGGTGACCTGTTTCACAAAAAGTACAGAACCGTGAACGTGACGTGAACGTGACTGTTCGTACCAAGCCTTTTGAGCCATGCATATGTCATCCGGTATATATCGGATGTATGATTTAGATTTTTTGTTTTTGATAATAATAAGTTATGCTATACAGTTCGAGTAAAACAAAAACGAAACCGGACTTTGATAGCTTATAAATCCACAATGTTAAAGCGTGGGAAATCTCCTTTAAAATTATATATCATACATTTTCATCGCTTTACGCTTCACTAAAACACAACCTTATTATCCAAAGTCATGCGAAACTACCCGTGTCCAAGTTTGCCGTTGTGTTGTTCCATCATGAATGGATGCGTCTGTTTACCGTTTTAAGAATATCCTTTGGTGAATTAAAACAAAATAACAGCTGATTGCCAGTGTTATTCATGTTAATCAAGGTGGAAGGGGATCCCCCACCCTCCTCCTATCAGCAAACCCACTGTTTGGAGGCGGCAAGTAGGATAAAGTTATGACTTTGGATAATTAGGTTGTGTTTGGTAAAGCGTGAAGTGATTAGAATGGATGATATATCATTTTAAAGGCAATAACCCAAGCTTGAACATGATACCAATATTAACATGTAAAATTGTGGATTTATAAGCTATAAAGTCCGGTTTCATTTTATTTGACTCGCACTGTATAGTGAGTATAGTCAAACTTTATTTGTTTTAATATTTTTGTTTATCAAACTATTCTTTTACTGTTGTTAGTGCAATGCCAAGGCCAATGACAAGGCAATGGCAATGTCAATGGATGGTTAGTGCAGTGGCAGTGCAAGTGCATTCAATGTTGTAATGTTAGTGACAATGACTTACATAACGCTGAACAGGAATGAAGTCAAAGAACGATGGACGCCAATCAAGAAAGAAGGGGTATGAATGCTCACAACAAAGCCAGTTGATGAACGCTAAACAGGAATAAAGATCTCCGATTCTTAACATGTACGCGTCCTATCATAATTTGCATTTAATTCTCGTTATGAAAACACCGAAGAATCTTGACGTAAACACGAAAAACGGGGTATGATATTGTTGATATCGCGTGCAGCCAGTAAAACAAAATCTACACGGCGAGCCGCGATACACGGCAATTGACCAATCAGAATGCAGCGATTCTTGCACACATTTTGTTGCCCCTTTTATGTATGGTCGTGCATGTTGGTTAAAATTAATGAATGGTCACGTGACAGTATTTAACCAATCATGTTACTGAATTTGTCGGAGCAGTTTTATAAAACTTAATAAAACATGAATGGGTTATGTATTAAATAATAATTTGCCACTCGTGTCTTTTCTATCCTGAGGGGATCTAGTAACTTTGTTGACATGTGCAAAAAGTAATGACTGGTTGATACAATGTATACCCAGACACCCAAAACACTTGTTTAAGTTTAGATATTTCTTCAGAAAAAGGTATGATCCGAGCCTCATGATCTAATTTTTGTTTTTGTTGTGGGTTCGAATCAAGGGCAATTTTGTATTATATTGTTTTGTTTTGTTTGTATTATGATATTTGTTACTGAATTAATACATGTAATTAGTTGTTGTTGTTAGTTTTTTTTTTTTTTTTTTTTTTTTGGGGGGGGGGGGGGGGGGGGGCGTGGGATGGGATATTTATATCATTGAGTATTTGTCTTGGGAATCATAATATATTTAACAAACCGTTTCGTATCACCGAATTCGTCAAAGTAACGAATTCAAGTCTAGATCTCACTAATAGACATATCCCAATTATGCATTATCAATTCCAATTCAAAAACAGTGTTTCCTCATATTAAATACTTTTACAGATGAAATGTTTATGCTAATAGAATTCATGTTTTGTTTTCAATTCTTGTTTTCAGGAACCAACCCACTAAGATGCCTATGTAGGCTACATCTTTGAAGATGTTCAGTTGCTTGGTAACGTCATACGTATTCAACACTGAGTTGGCAATCTGTGCCCATATTCATAAAACCCCGATAAGCTAGTTGGTTGATCAAATTACAATTTCGATGTCCGCTAGGCTTAGCTGGTATTCACAAAAGGCCAATAGGCTAAATTCGATATCGTAGTCAAGGCCTGGCCTAGAAGGACAACCCATCTATCTAAATTCCACAAGCATTTGGTATTCCACGACATTGTTAGTCGAAATGCGAAAAATTACAACAATAGATCTGCGTTGCCGACTAAATGCATTGAAATGTATTTATGTGAGACCTTCTGTATAGAGCTTTGTTGGACTTACAACAAAGGCGTGAAGTTGAATGATGACCTAACACCCAGCTAAATTTTTCTTATTCACCAAAGCCAGATAGGACAAATTTTAGCGACAACTGGACCAAACATTTAGAGGTACTCTGTGGTACCTCTAACTTGCTAGCAAGTAACAATCTGCCCGGTTTTTGTCACTGCGTGAAGCGCGATCGTGAACATGGCACGGAGAATGTTCGAGTTAAGGCGTGCCATGCGTAGGGGGCGCGTTTTTCGTGATAGGAGAAACCCACTAGAAGTTGTTGATGAATTATGAGGAGGGAGATGTATTTGTTTTTGTTATATTGGGGATCGTAATGACAAACTGTGATTCCACGTGATTCCCGCACCCGAATCCCCCCCCCCCCCATTTACCCTTATTAAGACAATTATGTAATACTTCCCACACCCCATTGGCTGCCCCTTGACTCCACCATCGGGTTGGCCCGGTTCAGCTCATGGTAACCATATTTGATCATCTTGTATTTAAAAATAGCACACAACAATTTCAATAAAACGCATCATAAGGGGCCATCTACAAAGTACGTACGCAACATTTTTTGTCCGAAATTAATCCCCTCCCCCCTGTACGCACTTGTTGGTACTTGTTTGCATGTGGTTGAATGCAGCGTACGCACCAGCGTGAACACCCCCCCCCCCCCCCCCCCCGCTTGTGCGTACGTGTACTTTGTAGATGGCCCTAAACAGGAAGAAAGTGGGACATTCTTTCTTTCACAAGTTTTAATTAACTGTGCATGTATGCGATGTTGCAATGTCAGACAAACTTGCGACAGATGGAACTGTTACCATGACAGCCACGATTAATAAATTAGCTCATCCGAGTTGTTAGCTTGTTATCGGTATGGTTAGAAGTGCTTCTTGAATTACGATTTAGCAACCCGCTACGAAGATTTCAAATGGCTATTGTTATACAATGCTTAGACGCTCGTTGATTGGTCGATATGGTAAGGGCATAGACAGCATGCAAAATCTACACACATTACTAAAGACATACCCATGCACGTGTGTGTTGTGAACTGGTCTGTGAAAACAAAGGTGATCACCCAAGCAAGTTTCGTTTGTTTGCCGCTACTTATCGTCCAACCTGGCATTTTGGCAAGGAGATAAGGCCTAGCTGACAGTATCTCAAGAACCAGTTCAGGACACAAACATAGACTTTTTTTCTTCAGAAACAGACCTCAGGTGTAAGATTTAATGGTCTTCTCAAACAGTTTAACAATGATATGTTAACGGTTAATTTCATACAAACTATTGTTCGTGCTCAAACAGATGAAACTACACTACCAGTGATCTCAGGCTGCCCATCCACTCAGACTGCAACTCTTCCAACGGGTTCTTCACAAGTCTCTGTATTCTGGACAGCACCAACCGCTACAGACGACTCGGGACAGGTCACTCTGACTTCTAACCATAACCCTGGGTCATTCTTCACTCAAGGACAGACAACTGTGACATACATTGCCCTAGATCCATCTGGCAACCGGCAAACATGCTCCTTTGTGGTCGTGGTTTCACCTGGAACAGGTGAAGATGTTTCCTTATATTTGTAAACACAAATTGTTCTTGAATTATTTCATTCAGTAATTTTGGGCACTTCATGATTAAATCAATTTAAAGCAGAAATTGATATAGTTGAACCTGATCCATGCATATATTTATTTTAGAGGAAAACTACAAAGTAAGAGCGTATAATAGAAGTTTCAGTTGATTAATTCAGTAATGTAAAGCTATTCTTTAGTATAATTTGTTAAAGGGAATGAGTCATTTCTTTTTGCAACTTACATTCAACAGGTGACACTACACGACCAGTGATCTCAGGCTGCCCATCCACTCAGACTGCAGCTCTTCCAACGGGTTCTTCAGAAGTATCTGTATGCTGGACAGCACCAACCGCTACAGACAACTCGGGACAGGTCACTCTGACTTCTAACCGTAACCCTGGGTCATTCTTCACTCAAGGACAGACAACTGTGACATACACTGCCACAGATCCATCTGGCAACCAGCAAACATGCTCCTTTGTGGTCGTGGTTTCACCTGGAACAGGTGAAGATGTTTCCTTATATTTTTTAACACAAATTGTTCTTGAATTATTTCATTCAATAATTTTGGGGCAATTCATGATTAAATCAATTTAAAGCAGAAATTGATAGAGTTGAACCTGATCCATGCATATTAAAGCGCTTTACAATGATAATTTTACCCCCGGTCATAGGATACAATGCAATCCAGCACACATTGTGTGCACCATCTCCACTCCCTGGGGAGCATTCCTTCCAAGCGGCTCATGGGCATTGAGAAGATCTTACACATATAGGCTTTCACCTCCTACCGGGTCCCCATTTATACACCTGGGTAGAGAGCAGCAAATGTGGATAAATTGTCTTGCTGAAGGACAAAGGCAGTGGGCAGGGTTCGAACTCGGGATCTCATGATCGGAAAGCGCGTGGAACAAAGTTATGCCACGGATGAAAGTCAGGGAGACAAACAAGTTAAACTGTGGATCATTTTCGTGAGATATTCCGCTGTTGAGAGTATAAAAAGCGGAAACCATGAAATTGTCAGTATTTTTGGTCTTTTTAAACCTGGCCCAAAGTTGTGCCACTGATGAGAATTCGGGCCACTATTTATTCACTTGTTAAGACAGGAAGCAGAACGGGTCCAGCAAACTACAGACCAGTTGCATTAACTTCAATATCGTGCAAGGTACTGGAACATATTATATATCGGCATGTGATGAATTACTTCGAGGAATTTATTATCAAGCAGGTAGATGCTGTCATACTAGAAATTGCTAATACTTTTGATTCAGTCCCTCTCAACTCAATAAAAATGATACTTCGGTGTTCGGGACTCTCCTGTTCTACTCTCGCGGATCACAGAATTCTTAACCAGCCGGGAACAATGGGTGGTCATTCAAAGAAAGTCTTCAATACCTGTCCGTGTAGTTTCGGGAGTACCGCAGGGTACAGTACTAGGGCAACTTCTCTTCCTTTGCTATATACATTAACAACCTTCCGGATGGCATCATCTCCAATGATTGCCTCTTTGCGGATGACTGTCTACTCTTTCGGCCAATTGGTTTCCTGATACTCAAAAAAGGCCTCACAAACTTGCGAAAATTGGAAAAGAAGTGGCAAATGAACTTCAAACCAGACAAATGTAGTGTGATCCGGCATAAGACGAAATCCGATCATTTACAACTACTCATTGTCTGGTCACCAGCAAGCTAATGCAGATCACCATAAATATCTTGGTATCACCCTTTCATCTGACATGAAATGGAATCGTCACGTTGATGTCTTCACAGCCAAACCCAATAGTGTCTTTGGATTCATCAGACAAAATCTTAGCAATGCACCAGTCCATGTGAAAACACAAGCCTACCTGAGTCTTGTCCGACCACATACGGAGTATTGCAGTTCTGTATGGGCTCCCCACACTGGAAATGCATTCACAAATTTGAAGCTGTTCAACAGAGAGCTGCACGAGTAATTACCAACGACTACAGAAGGACAAGCTCAATCTCATCCATGTTAAACCACCTGAAGCTAACACTCTTACAACGAAGGAGGCAGTTCAACAGCCTGGTGATGCTACAGGAAATTATATTCCAGTTCCACCACGTGGACTCCAAACCTAACCAGCTTCTCATTCCACAGTCAAACTCACAACCTCATCTCAACTCCTTGTTCCGAGAGTAGCAAGAGGATGGAACTCATAACCCGAACGGATAAAGTATATAAATGACACAGAGGCGTTCAAACCATAGCCGCCGGAAGTGGGGGGGGGGGGGGGGGGGGGGGGAGGGGGTGGGCGCCCCCAATCCAAAAAGGCAATTTTGCCCCCCTCCCCCCCCCCCCCCCAAAAAAAAAAGACCCCCTCCCTCCCAAAATAAAAAAAGAGTGGGAAAGACACAATCAAATGTATGAGCTAACGTTCAAAAAATAGTTTATAAATCCATTTTCAATTTTCGCTGCGCGAGTTTGTTGTAAACATCTGATGAGCATAGACATTTTTTTTTTTTTTTTTTTAAACTCGGATTCTAAATTTCCTTCACAGGTATGACATGAAGTGCACCAAATTGCACCATTTCAAGTATATAAATGCAAAATCTTCCCCCGTGAGAGGGGGATACCCCCTCCCAAACCCTCCCCCTCTGGCTCTGCCCAAGCCATTGGCTGTAGGCCATGTTGTTGGATCATACATGCGCCATATGGTTTATGTTGGAACTGTGTATGACACTAAATACAATATTTATGCGTGAGTTTGGATGCATATGTATTAGTGCGTCAATAATTTGTTTTCTTCGTGAAAATATATCAAATCATAACACGCTTTCCCAGATACAGTTAATCTTAAGCCCGAATTTCCTACTAGGAATGCAGCAGATTGCACAATTTCAAGTCCATATATGCAAAATCTTTCTTACCGTGGGAGGTGGATACCCCCTCCCAAACCCTCCCCCTCCCTCCCTGCCCCAGCCCTCAGGCGATTCGCGCCCTCGGGACTCATTATTGGCTGTGTGTTGTTGGATCATACATAATGTTGCATAATTATGGTTTATGTTGTTGTGTGTGTATTTTGGGCTACATATTTATTAGTGTGTAAATTATTTGTTTTCTACGTGAAAAATATATTAAAACTTTCTGGTCGATCAAATCATATCACGCTTTCCCAAATACAGTCGAATTTTCTATCTAGGTATGCCACCAGATTGCACAATTTCAAGTCCAACTAGACATTTTATTCGTCATTTTGACGAATAAGGTGATACGCATGACCTTTGACCTTCACCGACTTCCCCCTCCCTTCGAATAATCTTCACTGACACCCCCTCGAAAAATCTTCACCGACACCCCCCCCCCCCCCCCCCCCCCCGACAAATCTTCATCGACGCCCACCCCTGGAAAATTCTTCATTAACAACCCCTCAACCGGCACCCCTTGACAATTTTGGTTGACGAAATAACCCCCCCCCCCCTTGAAAAAATCCTGGGTACGCCACTATCTATCATCATCATCACAAGTATCCGTCGTCTTAGTGATTATATATGTTCCAGACACTTTGAATAACTATATCATTTACCACACAATCAAGATGCACTTACTACTAACAGTGAAGTTTATGTATAACACAAAGTAATATACTTTCATAGGCCTGAACGATAAGACTACACCCTGTCACCATCAGACCTATCATGCATGCTTATAAAGAATTATTAAACATTAAACATTATTAAACAGTTATCACAAAAACTCCTTATAATAATCAAGTATCAAATAATGTATTTCATATTACAAAACAAATATATATATTAACTTTATAAAATAATATTAACCTTAAAGTATAATATATCAAATTACTAAACTAAATCTCAAAACTGACAATGGCACTTTAAATCCTAGCGCCAAAATGGCTACTCGAATCTACAACATGTTTGTGAAGTGACCGAACTAAAATAAACAATTCCTGAATCCCTGGTGTACTGAGGGGATGATAGATAGGGGGAAAAAACTATCAAAAATATTCTTAAAGGGATAATTGAGTTTTAGTCAAACTAAATTGTATTAATCAAAACCTGCACCATTACAGTACAACCTAACAGTTATAACTCAACCTTGGTTGACATGTATAGAAAATAACAAACGACAAAGTAAAGACCCGGTTATCATTTTTTTTTAAATAGCTGTTACAACTCAAGAGGGTGCTTTCTAAGAAAGCAAAATTGTGCATGTGATGTTTTGTGAAAATAATGATTAGATAAAGATAGTATCAACTATTTAAAAACCTCTTCTTTTTTTTAAAGAAGTGTATATGCATTTTAAGTATTTAAAAAAAAATCAAGATATCGATTGTCTAGACGATATATAAATCAAATATTTTTAAATGAAATTTTACAATTATGAGAACATTTGAAAGGGAATGATTCTCATTTTACATGTTTTATACAAGGAACTTTCTAATTGAATTAGAACCAACCAATTTTGTGTCATGGGGCATTTCGGGAAGTACCAATACTCAGATCATTATCCTATTATGACGTATTATACTTTATCACAATCTGTCAAAAGTGGTCCTCGTCCATTAAGACGTAAAGTTAATTGTGAGAATATAGCACGTCTTGGTGCTAGCCTAGAAAATATGGATTGGTCTTGTGTTTATGATATTGATGAAGTAAATTGTTCATATAATATGTTTTGTGAAATTTTAAATGGTCAATTAGATATTTGTATGCCAATACAAAGAGATAAGGGTAATAATTATAAAAATAATCCTAGACTACCTTGGATTTCCAAGTCTTTATTGCGTTCGATAAATAGAAAGAATAACCTTTATTATAAATATAAGTTAGTTGAAACTGATCAGTCTAAAATAAAATATACATCGTATAAAAATACTTTGACTAAAATAATTCGTTTGGAAAAGAGAAAATATTTTGTGGATCGCTTAGAATTATATAAGCATGATATGCAAAATACATGGAAAATTATTAAACAAGCAATGAATTTAGTACAAAATAAATGTGATATAAATAGAATTAATGTTGATAATGAGATTGTTGAAGATCCTCATATTATACCTAATATTTTTAATAAGTATTTTTCTTCTGTTGGGGACAATTTGGCTAGAGATATTCCAGCGACCGATAAACACTTTGTTGAATTTTTAGGCCCATCTAATCCCAATTCAATGTTCTTTATTCCTACACATAAATATGAGATATTGGATATTGTTTTTAATTTAAATGACAAGAAAAGTTCTGGCTGTGATGGTATAAATAATTGTATTCTAAAAGGCATTATTCCTTATATAGTAGATCCTTTAGTTCATATTTTTAATTTGTCTTTGTTAAATGGTCAAGTCCCTAACACAATGACAATAGCTAAAGTTATTCCTTTATTTAAGAAGGGTGACAAGTTAAATATTACTAATTATCGTCCAATTTCTTTATTGCCATCTATTTCTAAGATAATTGAAAAAATAATATGTATTCGATTAGTTTCGTTTTTGAAAAGTGAAAATATTCTCTCGAACTTTCAGTTTGGTTTTAGAGAAAAATATAGTACTACCCATGCGTTGTTGTCTTTTATTGAGAAAGTAGCCCATGCTATTGATAAATCTTCCCACATGGTGGGTGTTTTCCTGGATTTCTCCAAGGCCTTCGACACAGTTAATCATGATATTTTACTTTACAAACTTTCTCATTACGGTGTGCGTGGTAAGGCCTTGGAGTGGTTCAGGAATTACCTATCTAATAGACAGCAATATGTATTTGTAAATAATCATAGTTCAGAGTTATGTAATATATCTTGTGGCGTCCCACAAGGAAGCATCTTAGGCCCACTCTTATTTATTTTATATATTAATGATTTTAGTAGGTCATCTGATGTTCTATCGTTTGTTCTTTTCGCCGATGACACTAACTTATTTTTTTCTCACGATAATCCACACACTCTTGCAGATACAGTTAATGCTGAATTGGTCAAGGTATTAAAGTGGATTAGAGCCAATAAATTATCATTAAATTTGCAGAAAACTAAATATATGCTTTTTAGTAAATCTATACATTCGTTACCCATAGATATTGCGTTTGAAGATTTTATATTGGAAAACGTTTCTAATATTAAATTTTTAGGGGTTACTGTAGATAATCAACTTTCATGGAAATTTCATATAAATAATATTTGTAAAGTTATTTCTCGCAATATTGGTATTATTAATAGATTAAAATTCCACCTCCCCTTAGTATCCTTACTTATGTTGTATTCATCTTTGATATTACCATACTTAAATTATGGTATTTTGACTTGGGGTAACACTCACGTAACATTATTAGATAAATTGTTGTTATTGCAAAAGAAAGTACTTCGTATTATTTTTAATATGGCCCCACGCTCTCACACAGACTTATTATTTTTTGATAATAATATCTTAAAAGTTAAGGACCTATATTTATTTCAACTCGGTCAATTTATGTATAATTATAATAAAAATACCTTACCCGCAATTTTTGATGAAATGTTTTTAAAAAACCAATTAGTTCACAAGTACCCAACTAGACATTCGGGGGAATTTCATTTGCCATTATTTAGAACGTTATTGGCTCAAAATACATTTATTTATAATGGTCCTAAATTTTGGAATACTCTCAATGATAACATTAAAAATGCAACATCATTTAATTTGTTTAAGAAACAGATTAAAATATTATTATTGCAATCTTATGAAACTCATTAAATTGAGAAGTATGGTTATCTCCCTAATATGCACTGTTCATATTATAAATTACATGTCAAAAAAAGGTCATCATCTTTATGTTAGTGTATTAGTTTATTGTAATTGCCTTCCAACTTTTTGCTTTTTGTATTGAGCGCTTTTATTGCTTATATTCGTATGCGTCAACAGTTATGTCTCCGTCCACATCCAACCATCCTTTCTCTTCATGTTACCATCACGTATGTTACTTTTCATCTTTTCATTGTGCTATGCACGTTGTTTTGTGTTGTGTCGTATTGTTTTGTTCTGCTCCTCGAAGTCTCTGTCGGCTCACCTTATATGTTTTTAGTAACTTTTACTGGAAGCAATTCAAACTGTAATGTACAATTTATTGTTATTTTTTAAATTACGATTGTAAAGTATTATTCGAATTGTTTATGAATTATTATTCAATTGCTTTATTATTACTCGAGGGGTCCACAATCTACAAGCACTGCTTTTCAGTGGATCCCTCCATTTCCAAACATATCATTTATTGTATATGATTCTTATTTTCATTGTACATCTGTTTAATTATACCATAATGTAACCTTTGTTTTGTTTTGTACAATGATATGTATATTGATTTATGTTGGAAATGAAATAAACTAAACTGAAACTGAAACTGAAGGTATTTCCGGTTTAAGTGAAGTTAATAAAGGTTCTGCGATCCAGAAAACACCCTTCACTATCTGTTCTGTCACTTTTGATCTTGTATATAATTATGAATAAAGACTTATTAATTCAAAAATTGATAAAGCAATTTAAGTGTTCTTATTTGATTCAGGATTATTTTGAGGTTGACATTTGTAGGACAACTTATTAATTCAAACAATCAATTAAGGTAAACATGTAACGAATCACAAGCACACAAACATCAGATTTACACACAAAACCACTAAATATGCACAACTAGTGAAAAAGTGTGTCTCCAGTGATCCTGGTCTTCTAGAGAAGAGATTTAACTTTACACCAGTTAAATTGTACTTTTACTTGATAGTGAGGGTCGTTCTCGTAAAAGTAACCATAAATTCAAAGCGATTGAAAGTAAAATAAACAATTGACAGGGGATAGAATATGGCTGAGGTATCAAAAACCCCATGTCGCCAAGACAAAATCGTTCAGTTTTTCCAGGTTTGTAAAAAAAATAAGAGTACACAGGAGCAAAATAAGTGCGGTTTTACGACAGCAGCACAGTGTTCTATGAAACATAATACAAAATGTTATGATCCCACTTTATTTAAAATGTTGATGGCCATTGGAAATGTGTCGCCAAATCTAGTGAAACCTACGTTACCATTATCTTACTAAATAAAGGGATATGCTTAGATGCTCACATTTGTACAGTTATCTTATTTTTCTAATGATGAGAACATGGCATACAAGTAAAAACATATTTAAAAGTCAAGATACAAAAGAAATGTGACTGGGAATATAAGAAAGAGACGGGATAAAATAGTAGATTTAAAGGAGAAAATCAAAGAAAACCCCTAAATTTGACGATATTCATATCTACAGAAAGCTTATAAGCCATAGAATGAGCTTGACTGACATTCAAACAATATAACGCTTCCATAAAAGCGAAATTAGGGTGAAAACATCACCCTATTCCCAGGGACAAATTCGCTCAATCGCTACACGAAACGGCCTTTAGCTGTGACGTAAGAACCGGGCTTGAAGCCCAGGCGGCTGCCGCGGTTGTATGTATAGATAAGCGTATAATATACCAGGCTGGAAAGACAAGCTTCAACTTATGTGCTATTTTTCCCTTACCAAGAATAAATTATAATACTACATTGTTTGTAATTTGCTTCTCATTTATATTTTCATCATGATATTCCAACAAATGTATTGTTTGTGACAAAAAAAAGTTCAAAAAGGTGAAAAAAGAAGGGGAAACTATACGACTGTGTCGTGCAGTAGGCCTGCACAGATTTGGGAGCAGGCGATTTTTTACCAACATGTAGTTTCACTTTGACATATCAGACGGAGAATTTACCACTTCCATTATGGAAACAAACAGTTAATAATCATTATGAATCAAATGAAATTTCAAAAAACGAAGAATAGTTATTACTTTAGTCGATCTATCATAGCTAGTTTCATGGTTTAGCTTGAAAAGTCGAGTGAATTAGATTCGCGATCTCCTGTGTTGTTACGATTCATCCGCGATTTCTCTGAACATTGGCAGCCGCATTACCTATACGGCTGATAGCGCTGGCAGATTTACATTTCCTGCGCGCGCATCAAAACAAACGAGTGCACGTGTTAGCTAGCTAGCTTGCTCCTCCACGGATACTTCGAAGTCCATTAACAGGCTGTTTTGTTGAAATTCTTCATCCATGTTGAACTGTCAGATGTAATTCTAGAGCGAGATCGTGATCGTGTGGACTGTAGAAAGCTTCGAATATAGCGCATACGCTGGAACTACTTTTAGTTCAATAACATACACAATATACGGCCGGGTATACGATCGTGCGCTTGTATGTATTTCTCGATGGACGAAACTTTTACGAAAAGAAACAAAACCAAAACAAAACGGTGAGAAATACAGTATTCTATGTAATTATACCAGTTATTGACATATTGAAATGGATAAGAAATATTATATATTGTTATAACAAAGGCAATTCTAGCTCGGAACATGATTCTACTAGGTAATTTTGTTTTGAAACACAGCTATAATAGATTTGTTTTTCATACTATCTCCGTGTACATATGAACAACAATTCGGCAAAACTGGTGAGTTGTAAACAGTTATTTTACGGAGATTGACACTTTTTCAATGCCAATAATGACATGAATATTGACATTAGGATATGTTCCAGGACATGGGAGGACAACTGTGTGTTAGATATTGATTATTCAGGCAATATTCAATCGTTTTGAGAGAGTAGAACTGCGTCCACTCTATGAACATTTGCGTGTAGATCGCCGTTCGAGCTAGAGCTGTCGTGAGCGCAAAGCCCGGCTCTTACGTCACGCACAGAGCCACTTTGCTGTGCCGATTTCATGGTAAAGGGGAGGGTCAATTCACTAAAATTTTATTTTCATAAAACTGAAACTGAACACTTTCATGACTTGTTAACTGCACAAATTGCTTTAATAACTCATTCTATCATAAAATAAACCATAATAACTTGATTCTATTCCCTTTGAATTTCTCCTTTAAGAGGTGTAACATACGTTACCACGAATTTTAAATATAGGTAACCACTATGATGTAAATTACTCTACTGGAGTTCAGGCCAATGAAGTAGATTGATATCACACAAAAAATGAACATTAAGTTCAACTAAATGTTGCTTAATCAACCAAATGATGTAACATACGTTACCAGGTGATGTAACATACGTTACCAGGTGTAAACAAATGTGTGTAGGATATACTTAGTAACTATCTAAATTGATATCAAACTGGTTAACGCCATATATATGTGGTTAAGGGTGAGCTTAGCAATCATTTTCAAGGCCAAAATTGTATTCAAACAACACTAAATGTAACATACGTGACCAATTATTGGCATTGAAAAAATTTTGGAAATTACATATCTTTGGAAATCGTTAACGGACACCTGACTAGATGAATGTTCACAAAATATGTTTTAGTGGTTTTATTAACACTTCGTTGTTTATTTTCATGGTTGTAACATTCAGTTAACAACTTTGAAACTAACTAGCTAACATGTGAAATATTGATGGTAACGTATGTTACACCTTTTTATCAAAATGAAGCACACATTTCTTGCACAGTAACATTACGTGCTAATTTTCTCGGCGTATATACTACCAAGTATGCACTTTAGATTGGCATTAAAATCAAACGTTTAGCAAGAACTTTATTTTTGACATTTTCTGACTTTTCAGTTGTACATAATTAGTGGTTTTGAATATATAGACACATTCTCTGCAAGTACAATAATGTGTTTATACCTTGAAATAGAAACAATTACACACACACACACACACATCACGATCTCATATATGCAAACAATTACACGCACAACATATAGCATACATGTGTAAAATAGATCTGAGAGGGGGGGGGGGGGGCGTTTTCTTATTTTGAAAGCGGCTTGCAAGTGCCTGCAAAATACTTCCCATCACTTTGAACAATGAAATTTTAAACAATCAAAATGTAGATTGTCACACCATTATAAAGGTCTCATCACTAGCTTTCATTTGATGCTTTGTTCTAACAAAATGGTCAAAAATTGGCGAAGATATGGTTGTTTCAATTTTACAATCGTAGGTCTTTTAGTACACACATTGTGTGAACTTAAAATGCCCATTTCTTCAAAACAAGTACCAGGTTTTGCTATAGCGGGTCACATATCATCGGGCAAGTGCAAGGGAATTGCATAGCCTGCTAATTGTACTCTCAGGTTCGTATTATTTTTGTCAAGTTATTGGGAGCCAGTTTCTGGAATGCCCCCCCCCCCCCCCCCCTTCACACCACTGCCTTGGTATACCAAAAATCCAGTAGTCTTTAAAGGGATCTAGTAACTTTGTTGACAAGTGCAAAAAGTGATATATGGTTAAAGGGATAGTTGAGTATTGGTATAGGGGGCACTTCACAAAATATTTGTTGTGAG
Source organism: Echinarachnius parma (assembly GCA_037951105.1). NCBI lineage: Eukaryota > Metazoa > Echinodermata > Echinoidea > Clypeasteroida > Echinarachniidae > Echinarachnius > Echinarachnius parma. The sequence continues at coordinate 48,665 of JBAMJV010004033.1, forward strand.
ATAATGAAAGACTGACTGTCAAATTTGCAAATACATACAATTTTAATGACAGAATTAGCTTTATTTTTTTTAATCAAAATCGGTTCAGAAACGGCTGAAATATCCATAAACATATTTTTATTCAAAACATTCTTCACCAGGGGATATTTTGACTTTTTAGAATTTGTTTAAAGAATGCTTAAAGACTACTTTGAAAAAAATCTGAATAGGTTTTTAAGAAGTTGTTGATGATAGCTCTATTGAATCATTATCTTAACAAACATCAAATGCACAATTGTGTATGAAAAATGGCTCAAACCAATGATTTTCTTAGAGAGCGCCCTCTTGAGTTGTAACGGCTCTTTTTGAATGATAATCGGGATTTTACTGAGTCGTTCGGAATGGTGTATACTTTTCTAGCATGGTGAAGTTATAACTATTATTTTGTACCGTAATGTGCAGGTTTTGGTTACTAAAGTAAAGTTTTACCAATACTCAACTATCCCTTTAATGAAATGTGTATTAGTGTGATCTGTCCAGAAAGTTATGTGTGAACATTTCAAATTAATTGGATGTTATTTGGCCGAGAAATGAGCAAAAATGCAAAGTGATATTCACTTGTACACGGATGAAAAGGTCCCGTAGATAATTACATTTAAATGTTGAGTAAACGTTTTGATTTGACACTAATTTAAAGACAAACTCTTTGTATAGTTCAACTTAAACGACACCTGTTCAGAGTTACAAAGCTATATGCTACATAACGAATGAGGCAGAACACATGATTTGGCAATAACCTTAATTGTTAATGAAAACATCTGTACAGAGTGGAAAAAAATACACCGAATGTGACGATAGTTATCAAGAGACACAGGTAAACTGCTGAAAACTGCTTGTCTACTAAAAAATCGCCAATGTGGTAAAATGAGAGTCGTATACAGCCTAGCTTTCGATCCGAGCAGGTAAACATGTTTACATTTTAATGAAAGATAGAGCTATGCACGAAACTATCATTTTATTTGTCCCCGTCAGATTTTTGTAAAAACATTAGCCTTAGTCTCTCATAATTAGCCAACTAGATACAGTGAAACCTCATTATAACGAGCATGTTGGGTCCATTGAGTTTACCTTATTATATCACGTCTTGTACGAGTGGCCTACTAGATACAGTGAAACCTCATTATAACGACCATGTTGGGTCCATTGAGTTTATCTCGTTATATCACATGTCACATGCGGTGCACCTGCTCCTGTTGGGACGGCACAATTAGGGCGCCCCGTTTGCAGAAAGTATTATCCGGATTGTAAATCAGTTGCAATCAATTACAATTAAAAAAAGAAAATAACCACGTTTGAACAAATCAGATTTGCGCATTTATATGCCTAATGTTCTGTTGTGTAACAAATTGCAACTTTACAATCCATCGACAATTGCAACTCTTCTGTACAGCAGGCCTGGGCCCAATACCTAAAACATACTGGGCCAAAGCCAAAAGTATGAAAAATGCGGAGGGACGGACTTTGGTAGCTATTTTTCTCATACAAAAAAGAAGAAAAAAGATGTGACTGGATAAAGTTAAGTGTTGGCACATGGGGGGGGGGGGGGGGGGGGGGTTACTAGATGACTATTGTCAAATAGAAAAAACAAGAAATTATGAGTCTGTTGCCATGGTAACTACATATTTTTGAAGCGCGACGGGGCGGAAGGATAAAATGACAAAACATTTTGTTCTGTAAACAATGTTGTCATGCACCAATCTTAAAGGGACAGGTCCACTTTTACAAAACATCTGAACAGCTTTCAGTTGACAGATGGGGATCAATGTAACCCGCCAAAAAAAAAAATCAGACCAAACAGCCCTCTAATTTGGATTCTACGAATGAAAAACGAATGCGTCCCTCCATTTAAACTATATATCGGTCAATAAAGGAGTTCAACTGATTTAGCATGATATTACAACAATACAGGGTGGCCCCAAAAAAAACGGAAAGGGGCACTTCCCAAAATAAAGTACCAAAATGTTTATGTCAGTCGGATAGGGTGTCTTTTCCAATGAAAAATGATACCAAGAACAGAAATGTTGGTTGTGTAGTTTTTTGTTTTAGGACGCCGTGAGTGAGACCATGTCAGGTGCCAATTTTTGTCAATTTCTACCTCGTCAGCGCCAGTTACATCGCACTCCCTGCACGTAATACCATTGTACGAACATGCCCATTCTCTCGGCACACGGCTGAGTGCACACTAACAATAATGCGCGATGCTTAACGCTATGAAAGGCGGTACGTGCCATTCATCAAGCTCTGGCTGGGTGAAAATTGACAAAAAAGAGGACATGACATGGTGTCACTCACAGCGCCCTAAAACAAAAAGTACACGACCAAATTGACTGTTCTTGGTATCGTTGTTCATTTGAAAAGACACCCTTTCCGATGAACATAATATATTTGTTACTATGTTTTGGGAAGTGCCCCGTTCCGTTTTTTTTGGGCCACCCTGTATAGTACTAATTCTCGTAAAGGTATTGTGAAGTCGACATTTGTTAACGTATGTCACGGAAAAAGATCTCAAAAAGAAAGAATATATAATTACATGTAGTCAGTTTAAGGGATGTTTGGGTATTTTGCTTGATAAACGATCACACATTAGTACTTATGCGCGGGTCACGTAGCTAGCGCGGGTCACGTAGGGGTCATGCATACCGCTCTGGCACTCCGTGAAATCTGTGTACGAACTTACTCACCGGCCGAAAATACGTATGTACCCATTTAACCGACGTCCCTCAGTTTAATAAGTTTTAGGTCTATAACTCCACGAAAAAGAGATTTCAAGCCCTAATTTTTTCAGGCATGCTATAAAATGACATTTCCTTTCATATAAGACAATAACCTCGCAACTTTTGAATTTTGGCTTGCAAAAGTGGATCTCTCTCTTTAAGGGCACTTTTCATAATTAAAAAGTGTATTACCGCAAATCCGAGATGCTGTATGCTTAGCCGAACACAGTTCCGGAAACTGCACATACTCCCGTTTCCTATCCAGAAAATCATATTTCCAATTTGAAATTTTCCCCCTACGGTTGGCTACTAATTTGGTCTTTGGCCCCTAAATACATCGTTACAATAGACCGCTTCTGTAATGTATGCAAATAATATGCGTATGACGTAAGACTCTCCGTTGGCAAGCTTAACAATAGTAACTAGGTCCGGCAAGCTCAGTTTGTCGGAGCTTGCCGGACATAGTTACTATTGTTAAAGGGTACCACCACCCAAATCTAATATTCTTATTATAGAAAGGTAACATCTTTAGTATTCCATTCCATCAACAGGTTCACACAAATAGGTTTTCAGAAAAAAATATATAATTGGAAAACGCATCACCATTCTAAAGCATGCGTTCATGCGGTCTGAATTGAGTAGACTACTGCGTGTGCAGCAAGCGAATCGCCCGGGATTATATTGCCCACAAACTTACGCGTGAATAGCATTGGCGCACTCGCAAACCAGGAACCAGGAAATAGTAGTGGTTCCGTAAGTGGTGGAAATGAATTGCTTTGTTTATGAATTACACAACCCTTTGTAAAATGTTGGGTATCTATTTGATATCACAAAACAGTACCAAAACATATAGTAATGTGTTGTTATTTGCCCGGTGGTCCCATTTAAGCTTGCCAACGGGGAGTCTGACGTCCTACGCATATTATTTGCATACATTACAGAAGCGGTCTATTGCAGAGAACACATCCATGACTCCGTCACTATGCGACATCGATACGACATGCCGTTTATCGACAGTCGAGCTGCAATTTATATTTGTTGGCACTTCAGTGACTCCATTTATATTTATGGTATTCAAATTTACAGGAGTAATCCCACAGTGTCGCGGCTATACCGTATATGGCGTTCTGGGATTTGCCACAGACAGGGGCGCAGCTAGCTTCGGAGTGTGGTGTGTGTGTGTGTGTGTGTGTGTGAGAGGTGGGGGAGGGGATGGGTAGGGGATAGGGGGTCAGATGCTCCGAAAAAAAGGCACACATTTACATGCCCCCTATTATTATGGATGTATCCACAATAAAGTTATGCTTATGGTAATCAAAAACGCTAAGAAAACAAGCTAAAACTAATTAAAATCACTTCTATTCAATTGTAATGTAACATTAATAATAATAATAATTGCATTTATATGGCGCTTTATACGGGCGTTTCTAAGCGCACTGGTGGTCTGTCTAAATAAGAAAACTAGTAAACACGATAGCATTCAAACAATACAACACCAAAGTCAAAGTAACACATAAGAAATAACAAATACATGTATTATAATACAATACTTAATAACTAAATGTGTGCGCCTCCAGAAAATTACAACTGCTTAAAATGATAGGTTTTGAGGTCGATTTTAAATGATTCGATTGATGTGGCATTCTGAATATGGGGTGGGAGTTTGTTCCAAAGGGTGGAGGCAATGAACGAGAAGGCTCGGTCACCATAACGAGTTGTTGTACGTGGGCCATGAAGTAATTGGAGAGAGGAAGATGAACGGAGGGGTCTGGCAGAAGAGGAGGAACGAAGGGAGACTAGGTCTTGAATATATATATGGGGGCAAGATTATGTGTGATTTTGTATGTAAGAAGTAGAATCTTGAAAGTAATGCGGGAATGGACCGGTAGCCAATGGAGTGAGCGGAGAACAGGGGATATATGGTCATTTTTCCTTCTAAGGGTGACTAATCTAGCGGCTGAATTTTGGATACGTTGGAGGGGGATATTTGAGAAAGAGGGAGGCCGACGAGGAGGGAGTTGCAATAGTCCAGATGAGAGGAGACGAAGGCGTGGACGAGTCGCTCAGCGGATGATTGGTCAAGCAGACGCCTGATCTTTTCTATTTTGAAAATACCCCACGATGCAGATTTGCAGATGTTTTTGATATGGTGTTTAATAGTTAAGTGTTTGTCCAAAGTAAAGCCAAGGTCTCTAACACATTCAGAAGTCTTTATTACTCCATCCTGAGTGGTTAAACCTGCTAGAGGATCTGTACTCCTGAACTGTGACGAAAAATGGATGAGCTCAGACTTGTCTTCGTTCAGACGGAGTCTGTTGGTAGTGGACCAGGCTTTGAGGTCCATGAGACATTCTCTCAGTGAGTTAACAGCAGCAGCAGCAAACCTATCGCCAGGTGACATAGTTATGTAAATCTGAGTGTCATCGGCGTACAAGAGTAGTTGACACCGCGATGACAATTGATGATTCTTGCGAGAGGACCCGTATAGAGGAGAAAAAGCAGGGGGGCCGGCAACTGACCCTTGCGGAACTCCACAGCTGAGAGAATTAGGAGTTGAACAGGTCCCATCGATTATCACCCTCTGTGTGCGGTCTTGAAGATATGACTTGATCCATTGGATGACAGTGCTTGTGATGGAATAGTCATTACTAAGTCGTTGTAGTAGCAAGGTGTGGTCGAGCGTGTCAAACGCTGCCGAATAGTCCAGAAGAAGAAGAGCAGCCTCATTGCCCTTGTCAACAGCAAGGAGGAGATCGTTGAGCACTTTCAACAATGCAGTTTCTGTTGAGTGGAGGCTGCGGTACGCTGACTGGTTTGCAGGAAGCAGATGATTACTGTCCACATTAGCTGATTAGCCACAACCCTTTCAAGGAGCTTGCTCATAAATGGCAGATTGGCAATTGGTCGATAATTGCGGAGAACGTCGGGATCTAGGTTCGGGAAACAAGAGATGTTTTAAATGGTATTGGAACTATACCCGATGACAATGATGTGCTGATGATGTTTGTTAGAACCGAAAGTAGTTCATCAAGGCAATCTTTGAGCAGCCAAGTTGGAAGAGGATCCAGACTGCAAGATTTGGGTGGAGATAGCATGATAAGACGTCGAAGCTGAGCTTTGGCATAAACTCGCTCAGGTTACAGTTCAAAGAGTTCCCAGGAGCTTGGACGGGTAACTCCAAACGATTAACATCAGATGCAAAGGAAGACACAATATCATCGATTTTCTTCTTGAAGAATACACTGAACCTGTTCGCCAGTTCAGAATCGGATGAATGTTTAGGATAAATAGCAAGGGCGTCGATTTCTTCTCATGGTTGGGGGGATGATCAGTCATTGCGAGGTAGCGAAGCGACCGAGGGGGGCAGGGGCGGATATAGCTTTTTGCTAAGGGGGGTTTTGGCCCAATGACGATGCGGAGCATCGTCCACGAGCCGCGTAGCGGCGAGGCAATTTTTTTGTGTGGCTATTTTGCTAAGGGGGGGGGGGGGGGGGGGTTTGATCCAATGACGATACGGATACTGTGTGGGTCTGGGCACAATGATGGCGTTTTTCTATGCACATCACATTTTCACTTGGCAGCCCAAGGGGGGGGGGGGGGGGGGGGGTTATACTTGGGCTCTCAACTTGTGGCATAGTGTGGTTGGACTGATTGGGGGCGGTGGCAGACACAATTATTAGGGGCACACGTTATGTAATTCTCCTTATTTTTTTTGATATCCCCGTTTGTTTTTGTTTTAATATTATTATTAGGGGCACGTGCCGACAGCCCCCCCCCCCCCCCGTCGCTACGCCACTGATTAGTCTGTAATGTTTAGGCATTCATGTATTATATTGATTAATCTCACTTCAGAAAAAATATACAGGCACATATATCATAACACAAACAATAGTACCTAAATATAAAGAAAACGGTGTATATTAGTCCAATTTGGTAGCCTCTTCCACAATTACATGCGCCAGTAGGCTATACTTTTTTTAAAATTTTTTTTTTTACCCTCCCAAATATTGGGGGGGGGGGGATGATAATACAGGCCATTCCCCCCACCTCAAATATTGGGGGGTATATATCCCCCCATCCCCCCGTGATCGACGCCCCTGATAAATAGAAGACTGAGAAGGGGTGGTCAGTTTCTTCACGAAGTTGAATAGCTGTTTAGAGTCAGCGTTGGCGATCTCATTTCTCAGGTATTGCGACTTACCATCGGTGATCAGACTGTAGTACAGCTTACATTCTTGACGATACAGGTCCATGTACTATTAACTTGAATATAAGTGAAACCAGGAAGTAGAATACAACCACCCCCCCCCCCCCCCCCCCGGCAAATGGCATCTCCATCGCATCCCCATTTAATGATATTAATTTCGTTGTTCTTGTACAATGTCTTTTTTCATTAAATGTCGTAAATAGTTTGTATAATTATATTTTTGTATTATATTGTTTTGCGTTGAATTTATTAGATGAGACATAAACTAAAACTAAACCTGAAACTAAATTTTCTACCTGCATGAGGTCATAAAATTCTACTTCCTTGTCCTCATGATTATGTACTCAAGCCATGACTATATTAACGACAATTATATCACTATGATATTTTCATTTAAAGGGATCTAGTAACTTTGCAAAAAGTGATGACTGGTTGATACAATATATTTTATTGTTATCTGATATGTCCACCAGGTGTTGCGTGAAAATTTCAAGTTAAATGGACTTCATATGGCCGAGTAATGAGCAAAAATGCAAAGTGACATTCACCAACTCATTGCACTCACTTTGTACCCGGTTTTGACGATCCGTTGGATAATTTGATAGCTAAAAACTTCAATCGTAAATATCGTTCTAACGAAAGGGATATTTGAAAAACCGAAACCTGTCCCATGCTTTTGTTGTTGATAAGAATACAACAAGGTATGAGGGAACCGCTAGAATTTTAATTGGATTTTGAGGATTTGGACAATGTTACTAAGTCCCTTTAATACGAGTCACGCAAGACTACATGTTGCAGATCTTATTTCTGTTCTTTGCACTGTCATTATATTTTGAATGATGCCGCGGATCGAGCGAATTTAATGAGTTTATTTCAAGTTAATCGTTACTGATTACACAGAGCCAGTGGATCGCGCATTTATTCGCTCTAGAATTATAGTAAATTTGGAGACGTTTGTCTGGAGAAATGTTCATGCACTATTCGATGAACAGTGTTTGTTTTAAAATACGCAAAAGAACTGGAACGCAAACCTACTACTTAGTACCAGATAGTTATCAACTTAATTAGAGACTTAACTGATTCACTTTACCTTAGCTATATAATGATAGTTTAAAAGTGTTTAATGAAAGACTGGAATTGCTCTTAGGGGAATCGGAAAGCGATATCGATTTTTAGATGAAAGTGTATAAAATAAACGCACATGGATCGAAAAACACTCGACCGAGGCGAGTTATGGCTGAGTTATGAATGAGAGATTCATACGCACTATTCTTACTTTGTCCACTGTATGATTAACGTTTCATTGATCTTGGATAACTATAGTCTAATTTAAATCTGAAGTGGCAGATGTAATTGTTTTCTTCTGAACATCTGGCAGTCTTGAAGGCTGTTCAGAGCGTTGTCTGCAGCTGCATATTTCGACCTGAGACTTGTGAGAGGAGAAGTAAGCCAGCAGTCCCCGAACCCTCACCTTGATACATTGGTAATGTATACTGTAATATAATTTGTCACAATAAAACAAACATGGGTAGGCATACATATTTGCATGTGTACATGAAAATGATAATATATAATCGAAGAAATGGAAAGAGGAGTGAATGGTATTTCATAACTCCGAGCAGGTAGGCAGGGGGATGCGTTGAGTGCATACGGACCCCCCCCCCCCCCCCCCAAAAAAAAAAATAAATAAATAAAATAAAATAAAATAAAATAAAATAAAAAATAAAATAAAATAAATAATAATAAACAAATAAATAAATAAATAAATAAATAAATATAAAAGAAATATATCTATCTATCTATCTAGCCTATGTCTCTCCACTGCAGAAGGAAGGCCCCTTCATCGCCATTCCATCTTATTCTATCTTGTGCTAGTCGCATCCATGTAACACCCCCAAATTCTTTGATGTCATCCATCCAACGTCTACTCTGTCTGCCTCTTCGTCTGGTTTGTGTTATTGGTGTCCAATTAGTTATATTATGTGTCCATCTATTATCTTTACGTCTTGCAAGGTGGCCTGCCCATCTCCATTTCTTTGTTTTTATTTCCTGTATGATATCCCTGGCATTTGTTTTCTTTCTTAAGTCCTCATTTCTGACCTTGTCTCTTCTTGTAACTCCTACCATAATCCTCTCCATTGCTCTTTCTGTGACTCTAAGTTTCTTTTCCAATTTCTTAGTTGTTGCCCAAGTCTCTGCCCCGTAGGATAGTACCGGAATTATGCATTGATTGAAAATTTGTCTTTTGAGGGAGATTGGAAGATTCTCATCTCGGAGTATAATGCTGAGTTTCACAAATTTCACCCAAGCTAGCTGTATTCTTCGTCGCACTTCTCCTGCTGTTTCATTTTCAAGAGTGATGTTTTTACCGAGGTATATGTAACTATCCACCTTCTCAATTGTCATGCCATCAACTGCAATTGTATGGTCTTATAGCTGGTTGCTCATCATTACTTTGGTCTTTTTAATGTTCATTTTGAGTCCTGCCTTTTTACTCTCTACGCTCAACTCCTGGATCATTGTTTGTAGTTCCAGAGGATCATGACTAACAAGCAGAATGTCATCTGCAAACCTTAGATGATTCAAATATTCCCCATTTATTTTAATTCCTCTCGATTGCCAATCCAGGTTTCTGAAGACGTCTTCCATGGCTGCTGTAAAGAGTTTCGGAGAGATTGGATCACCCTGTCTTACACCTTTTAGGATTTTGAAACTATTGGTAGTCGTATTCTCCAGATGAATTTTGGCGCTAGGGTCTTTGTAAATAGCTTTGATGAGGCGGATGTATTTCTCATCGTCTATCTGTTTCTGTCGAGCATCTAATAGTGACTGGTGGTCTAAGCTATCGAAGGCTTTCTCGTAATCTACGAATCCAAGACAAATGTCCAAACGATATTCCTTCGCCTTTTCAATGATCTGACTTAAAGTGTGTAGATGGTCTGATGTTCTGAATCCTGCTCGAAAGCCTGCCTGTTCTCTCGGCTGATTTTCATCTAGCTGTCTTTGGATTCTTGTAAGAATAATGGTTGTGAAAACCTTGTACATGTGAGGTACTAAACTAATGGGTCTGTAATTCTTTATGTATTTTGTATCTCCTTTTTTTGAACAGTATGATAACTTAAGATTCATTCCACTGAGTAGGAACTTGTTCCAGTTGAAGGATCCTGTTGAACAATTTTGTCAAGATGTTGACAGTACTCTTTCCTCCCAGCTTCAATATGTCAGCGGTTAACTGGTCCTCTCCAGGAGCCTTTCCTTTCTTCATGTGATCTAGAGCTTTCTGCACTTCGTCTTTCTCAATGGGTGGTACACTGTCCGCTTTTTCATTCCAATTTTCTTCTGTTCTCCAATCTGGTCTATCCGTATGATACAGTTCTCTATAGAATTCCTCAATGGTTTCTGTGATTTTGTCTTTGTCGTTAACTTCTGTCCCATCTTTTGTTTTCAGTCATGATAAGAGCTTTTTTCCTCCCTCCAGTTTTTTATTGATGATTTTGGGCCCTTTATTGCTTTCCAGCACCTCTTTCACCATCTTGGTCCTGTGTTGTCTCTTTTGCTGCCTTCTCATCTTTCGGATTGTCTTGTTTAGTTCTGTATAATAATAATAATAATAATGGTGGCTACTTATATAGCGCACGTTCCGTCTTTCGACGCTCGCGGCGCATACTCGATCTGGTTTTGTGCAGATGTCTGTCTGAAGGGTTTGAGAGCTTTTCTCCTTTCGTTCATTTTTCGAATATCTTCCGCGCTGCTATTGTTTGTGTTTACTATCTCTTTTTTACCTTTAGCTAGCTTCTCTGCTTCCTCCATAATCGTACTTGTTACTTGTTCAAATGCATCATCAAGTGGCTCATCGCCTACAAAGTATTCTAGAAGTGAGAATCTGTTCTCTAATTCAAGTTGGAATTGGTGTTGTTTTTCTGAAAGCAATTTCCCAAGTCAATATGTCTTTTCCTTGATATCTTCATTCTTCTTATCCTTTCCATCTTCTTGTTGATCCTTACTTTTGCTCTAACAAATATATGATCACTGCCTGTGTCGACCTTCGGTATAACCTCTACATCCATTAATATTCTCTTGTGGTCCGTAATGATGTACTCCATCATATTATGGGTTGCTGCATTAGGACTTTCCCATGTCCAATATCTGTCCTTTGGTTTCTTAAAGTATGTATTGCCAATCACCGTGTTTCTGCTTGCAACACATTCTAGAAACCTTTCTCCTCTCTCGTTCCGGTCACCTATCCCAAATGGACCTACACCATTCTCTTCCTGATCTTTTCTCACTCCTATCTTTGCATTTAAGTCTCCCATGAGTATAGTGAAGGATGTATTTTCCGTTGCCATTATCCGGTCTATGTCAGTGTATAAATCTTCTACAGTTTCGTTGTCGTGAGCTGAAGTGGGTGCATAGACTTGAATAATCTTCATTGTGTGTTGCTTATTAATTTGTAATTTCAAATATGCCATTCGGTCTGATATTTCTTTATACTCCAGTATATTACTTTCACTGTTCTTATTAACCAGAAATCCTACTCCATTATTTCCTCTTTTGGTTGCTGAGGTAGTAAACAATGTGTGGCCGCACCTATTTAATTTAATGAGGTTTAGTGGTCTTCTTGTTTCTGCGAGTCCTATAATATGCCACTTCACATTCTCTATTTCTTCAAGGAGGGTATCTAGGTCTTCTTCTGACCTTAGTGTCCTTACATTATAAGTGCAAATACATAAATCTGTGTGGTTCCTGATGATACCTTTCTCAGAGCTGACTCGTCCTTGCGGCTTTGGACCCAACTCGTCATACTTTGGCTTGGCACCAGAAGGGTCACCATTCGCCGGTTTCCTAGCTCTACCAGTACCTGTAGAGCTGGGCCCGTTTTGGCCTTGGGCATTACGACCTCTTCTTTGTCTTGTTTCCATGTTGATGAAGGATAATTGCCTACTAAGGTGAATTGGTAGAGGCTGAATGAGCTCCTTGGTTTCCTGTCGGATCTAAAGGAGCTCTTAAGTCAGATTTTGGTTCTTTCTTCTAACAGGAGGTCCAGCACCCCCTCCTCATGCTGGGGCCATTGTTTCAGAGAAGGGCCTCGGTTTAGTCGCCAAGGTGTCGACCATGTGGCAGGTGGTACCGGGTTACATGTTTGCCGGTAGCAAGAGAGATCATCTGACCTGACCTAAGATCATCTGACCTGACAAAAATGAAATAAATAAATAAAAATAAATAAATAAATAAAAAAATAAATAAAAAAAATAATGAATAAATGAATTAAATAATATAAATGAATAAATTAATAAAACAATATAAACAAAACAAATGAAACAATTGTCACGGGCCGGAGGAGCCCGGGTGGTCAATCCGACTCGTGAATAGTACACGTCACACACAGACGCATACATCATCAAAACAAAACTAACAAAACCAACCAATAATCAAACAATCAAACAAAACGATCAATTGGTAAACAAACACACTGGCTAAGACTACTTCAGACCAATACGCAAAATGACTATAAAGTAAGACAGAGTGTATAAGGTGAGCTGGTGCTATAATTAAACAAATACAAATCAAATAATTAAGGGCTCACAATTGGCACCATAAATAATCGCTAACCGAATTCGATTAACAAACAATCATCAATCATAGAACATAAAATCAATTAATTAAACACTTTACATTTCTTTGGGGTAAATACTCTTGTGTAAATTCAAATCTTAACCTAAATGGAATTTTGCAAAGAAAAACCGAAAGATAACTAAACGTGAATCCTAACCATCTGGCCAGACAGTGAAATAATACCCGCGAGAAATAAATCAATAAAACCTGAGATCTCGAGTCCACGTTATCGTGATCGTCGCCAGAAGACTAAGTCGTCATCGTTGTCGATGTACGTTCCGTAGTATTGCTTGTGCGCGTCCCACAGTGCATCGGCGATGTAAGCGGGTGTAGCACCTCCGGGACCAACGCGGTTGCAGATGGCGATCGAGTGGACAGCGATCCGACATCGGACGGTCTACCTCGTCGACGACGCCTTCGTCAGGAAGAGCTGCATGGCCTTGGTTACGGTCTGGCCCTGAGACCCTATATATGGAAAGTTTCAATTATGCACGATATTCACTATAAATATATTGCCAGAGCCTTTAAAGTAAGCAAGTGAACAAAATCTTTGTACATTTGTATGTCCATCCAAATCAACAAAAGTAAGCACTAAATATAAACTCTTGTGTTCACATCGTCATTCATAATTGAATATTCAATCCAATAACATCGCTAATAATGCGTACATAATATGTCTAACATCAACTTATATTTCATACAATATTTGTAAGCAAACTTATATTGGCAATTAAAAATAGCATTTCTCAAAATATCTTAAACTATAACAAAACTACAAAAGTAGATAACAAATTTCAAGACTTACCACAAACTGTGGGAAATTATATCTAACTGAACAGAACTGTCTGTAACACGTCCGTTTCTGCTGCCAGACAAAATCAAACTGATTCCACAATCTAGCCCGCGAAAACGTATACCTAAAATACATCAATAATACAGCTATTGAGATATTACCCTAACAGTAACGGGCGTTGTTAAACATGGTTAATTCATGAAGTTCAAATTGAATATGAAAGACATATTACGTAATCAGTAAGCAACAGTATTCATAGTATAATCACGTAATAATGAATATTCATGTTAAGCATGACGACATAGCATATCTAATGAGACACGTGATTCTATAAACCAATCATAAATTAACGAGTGTATCCACGTGATCGCAATTAACCAATAAAACATCAGTAATAATACCACAATAATGTAAATGCATCTGGCGCCATCTGCGTCAGGATAAGATACAACTCTACTCGTGACAACAATAATAATAATCAATAAATAAATAAAGTAAAATAAAATAAAAATATAAATACAAATAAATCAACAAATAAAAAAATCAGTCTCGTTTAAAGTACATGAAAAAAGAAAACAGACAAAAGACAAAGATTTGTTAAAGGGAGTGTCCGCCTTTTGCAAGCCAAATTTCAAAAAATTGCAAGGTTATTGTTTTATACGAAAGAAAATGTGATTTAACGGCTTGCCTGAAGAAAAAAAATTAGAGCTTTAACATTTTTGTGGAGTTATAGACCTCAGAATACATTATGCGACTCGACGCCGTTTTATTATGCATTTACTGTTGAGAAATGTGTTCAGGCTTTTAAATGTCCGTTCGGTATATATGATATGCATACATTTTAATAAGTTATGATGTAAAGTTGAATTGTTTAAATAATTCATTGACTTTTATTTTATGTTTAAATTGTAATAATTAATGTTAAGTATAGGATGAAGATATTATTGATTTTGTTGGATAAAAGAAAACACATTTTAAGGTGGCCTGGTTAAGTAGGGTAAATTTCATAGGGTTCAAACATTGTTTGCAGAATATATTAATTATGTTAATGATAATTAAACAAATGTAAACTATGAAGTGGAGTAATTTTTAAGATTTTGTATAATTATGAATAAAGAACAGAGAGTGATTGTTAATTTAATTATATAGTATTATTATTATAATGTAATTCCTTTGTTTACATAGACTGTCTTAAAGCACATTAAATATGTATTATTCATTTATAAGGAATTATACTAATTATACAAACATATTTTGCACCTATATTGGATTAGGTTATCTGATTAAGGAAGTTTTGATTATACAATACAATACTCACATGGAAAGTGATATTTATACACAAGATATATTTGTTATTAGGAACTATATTAATTATAAAATGTAAAAAGCTGGTCTGCGTCGGTGTGGTGAAATAGACAAACAAAACGTTAATAAAAAACACCGTATGAATAGTTTTGAATTTTCGCCCATCTGGGAATTTTCGCCCATATGGGCGAAAATTCGGAAACTATGTTTTACGGTGTTTTTTTATTAACGTTTTGTTTGTCTATATTAAGTATACACAGACATATTTGATATGCATGAAATGCACTTATATTGGATTAGGTTATTTATACACAAGATATATTTGTTTTGGTTTTATATTATGATTATAGTATTATGATTATAAAAATGCCTTTGTCTAAAAATATAGACCTCAAATACCGTATGTATTATAAGGAATTGTATTATATGATATGCCCTCATATAGGATTTTTAAAGAATTAGTATGTGTTTGGTGGTTTTCATTTCCGAAGTAACACATTTCTCACAAAGAAAGTTGAACAGAATTCTTAATAATGTTTGAAAAGATATGATACAAGTTTTTAGCATCAATTGAGAAATAATAACAAATTTGTACAGCGCCTAATGCGATTGAGGGATTGAAGATTAGTTATACCATACAGTAATCTGTCGTTAAAAAACATATCTCAACTAGGCTTAGGCAGATTAATATCTTGACTCGAACGTCTTGGTATAAATGGCGCTGCACAAAATAGATTTTTTGTGAGGTAATGAAAAACTGAGTGTCAAATTTGAAAGAGTATACAATTTTAATGACAGAATCAACTTTATTTGATCAAAATCGGCTCAGAGACAACTGAAATATCATTACTAAATACATCGGTTCGGAATAAATCTGGGGCCCAGAATTATTCGATAATATTACAAAAATATTTAAAATGCTAACCCTTGTTCAAACAATTTAAAAGGAGGTTTTTTATTTAGTTTGGATGATCTGTCTATTTAATCATTATTAACAAAATTTCACATGCACTATTTTTTTGCCATTAAAAATGGTTGAAAACTATGAGCTTTTAGAGAGCACCTTTTTAGTTTTAACTAAAATGTTTGAGCAAAAGATAATAACAATAATAATAGTAATAATAATACATTTTCATCTTATGATGTTGCGTAATCTCTTACACTGAGAGCCCTTAATATGCACATTTTCTAAGGGCCTTTTTTGCATCATCTTTTTAGAGCCTCGTTCTCGGTATTGCTTCAATAATTATATTTTTGTTGCTCTACTGCACGTATTTATTCAGATCTTTATTTTATAATCATTACCAATATATATATTTTTATACTTACTTGTTGTAAATTTAACACAAAATTCAGCAATGTCTCTGCAGTAGATTATGCTTACCGTGGTGACTGTTTAATTGTTTATTTTTGATCGGTTCTACACTCCATGTGGTTCCCTGCAACAAAAGTGTTGTTGTCCATGCATCAACACTGATTATTTTGAATCCTAAATTGTGCCCTACATTTTGTAACTCTTCATAACCGTTTTTTTTTCTTTTCTTTTTGTGGAGAGTCTTAAGAATATTCAATTGTCTAATAGCCATTGAATTATATTCATGGAATTATATCATTTTGTATGCATCTTTTTATAACTGTTTTTGTTGTTGATAATACTCTAAATTAAAGATGCTTAGTAATGCTTGATACTGCATTTGATACTGCATTGCTTTTGGTTAATCAATATATACCTATTTAATTGTTTATTTATTATTGTACTGGCTTTTTGTCTTTTTCCTTTGATCAGGTCTAAATGTTATCCTCATGTACATTTTAAATTTGACTGATTTTTGAAAGTTTACTCAAAAAATCTCCGTATCAGTTATTTGCTTGTTATCTCTTTAGCACTATTACAAAAAAAAAATCAACAAATTATATTCTTTATCCATATTCTTAATCAATATGTTTATTATCGTGTATCCCCAAACCCTTTTTCCAACAGTTATTAAGAACTTTAGAGTGTTTTATTAATAAATCTCCTTATTCAATCTGTTTATTGGGAACTCGCAGGTGACACAGTCTCGTGAATGTCAAGTGGCTTGTGTTGTTTGGCCTGCGGTTGCTCATTGAAGCCTACGAAGAACTTTGTTATGTTAATGTCGAGTCTGTGTGTGCGCGTCGTTCTATTCCCTTTCACTTCTGTTTCTGCTTATCCAATACTCGTGCTCACCCTTTGCTACTCTGTAGGTATAAGTTTTAGTTCCTATGCCTTTTTTCATGTCATTTGTGCTCTCTCTGTGTGTCTTCTTTGCTCGTACTTGTACTTGTACTGTTTTGCTGTTCCCAACATGTTCCCCACCGGGATTAATACTATGTATTGCCACCGCTACCGCTCTCAATTATTTAATGCTAAATATAATTATTAACGTTCACATTTGTTTCCATTTCCCATGTCTAGTATGACATATGCGGCTTTTAACGCCATGCCGGATGATGACTTTTTCGATTTATTTAGACCTTCTTCTACAGATATGACAACACCTCCAATTATGTATGATAACTTTGTTGCTAACAATTTGAATGCATCTTCCGAAGAGTTAAAGTATGCATTCGACGAAGACCTAGCTCGAACTCCTTCGTCCGAGTACATAACAGAAAACCAACTAAAACACATTGCTAGGAACTTTGCAATTAACACTTTCTCAATATAAGAAGTTTAATAAACTTTTTGATGAATTACAACAGCTTTTAATTAACTCGTCTAATCAGTCTTTCTCAGTAATAGGTCTCACAGCTGAGAATTGGCTATCCCCAAATTCTAAACATTCTTTGGCTTTAAAGGGGTAGTTTAGTTTTGGTAGAGAGGGCGCTGCACATCACAATTTTTTTGTGAGGTAATGAAAAACTGAGTGTCGAATTTGAGAGAACATGTAATTTTAATGGCAGAATAAACTTTATTTGGTCAAAATCGGTCCAGAAACGGCTGAAATATCAATAAATATATCTGATCTTATAATTATTTGGGGCCCAAATAATTAGATGATTTTTTCAAAATATTCAAAAAATGCTTACACTTTTTCAAAAATTTTCAAAAGCGTTTTTTAAATAGTTGTTGATGATCTATCTACCTAATCATTATTTCAATAAAAGATCACATGCATAATTTTGTATGAAAATGGTTTAAACCAATGCCTTTTTAGAGAGCGCCCTCTTGTGTTTTAATGGCTCTTTTTGAATGATAACGGGCGTTTTACATAGTTGTTTGTAATTTTGTATACCTTTCGAGCATGGTGGAGTAATAACTATTAGTTTATAATGTTACTGTCCCGGTTTGGGGTACTAAAGTTCAGCCTTACCAAAACTAAACTACCCCTTTAAGTGGATATATTTTAGTCGTAAATAATAGACAAAATAGAACAGGAGGCGGTGTTGCTTTTTATGTATTAAATAATTTGGATTTTATTGTTCACGACGAAATCAGTTGGGTGAATGAAGTAATTGAGTCCCTCTTTATTGAAATTATAATTCCTGGAAATAAAAATATAATCATAGGTGTCATTTATAGACCGCCAAGTTCTAACACTAATGACTTTTTAATTCATTTGTCAGATTTGATTAGTATCCCTTTTTTTCGCTCATAAAGATTCTTTTATAATGGGAGATTATAATATAGATTTATTGAAACATGATCATTATAATCAACTCAAGAATTTTTGGAAACTTTTTTGTCGGAATCCTTTTTGTCTCTCATCTCCAAACCCCCCCGTGTCGCTAATCAATCCGCTAGCCTAATTGATAACTTTTTTGGTAATCTTACTCCGCCTCCGAATTCTCTTGTTGTGCTTTCTGATATAACTGACCATTTTTCTATTATGACTCACTTTGATTTGAAGCATCCAATTAACAACAACTTTCCACGCCCGTTTAAACGTAAAACTACACCCGAAAACATTGCTAGACTTGGAGCTAGTTTTGATGCCGTTGATTGGTCTTCTGTGTATGATAATGTTGATGTTAATGTTTCGTATAACAATTTTATAAACATATTTAATAAACAGTTAGAAGATAATATTCCTAAGCGTAAAGATAAATATGCTAAGTATAAAACAACCCCCAGACTTCCTTGGATGCCAAAATCCCTTTTACGTTCCATTAATAGGAACAATAATTTATATTATAAATATAAGATGAAAAAGACAGATCATTCTAAAATTAAGTATACTACTTATAAAAATACATTGACGAGAATATTACGCCTGAAAAACCAGCTAGCACAATATAAGCATGATGTTAAAAATACATGGAATATTATTAAACAGGCCATGAATCTATGAAATGATAAATCCAAAATTACACAAATTAAATTTAATGATACAATTATAAAAGACCATAACAATGTAGCTGATATTTTTTTAATAATTATTTCTCTTTGATTGGAGAAAATCTAGCTGCAAACATTCCCCCAGCAAATAAAACAATTTCCGACATTTTGGGCCCGCGTAATCCAAATTCCAGTTTTTCTTTTGTTCCAGTAGTTAGAGAGGAGGTGATTGATATTGTATCTGTACTAAAACAAATAAAAAAAAGCTCAGGTCATGACGAGATTAATAACCTTATTGTAAAGGGTGTTATACCCTCAATTGTTAATCCTCTAGTACATGTTTTTAATGTGTCCTTAACAAGTGGACAATTTCCTGATCACATGAAAATTGCAAAGTTTATAACCTTGTATAAAAAAGGAGATAAACTTGATACCAGTAATTATCGACCTATTTCATTATTGACTACTTTTTCGAAAATTTTATGTTAAACTGATGTTATTATGGCCGAGTAATGAGCGAAAATGGAAATTGATATTCCCAAAGTAATTGCACTGACTTTGTACACGGTTATGAATATTTGGTGGATAGTTAAAAATCCGAACACTTCAACCGTAAATATCTTTTTAACAAATTGGAACTATGACAAAACTCAACCTGTTACATGCATCTATTGGGTATACGGTATGAGAGAACCAATAGATTGTGTATTAAGTTTTGTGGGTTTGGACAATATTACTAGATCCCTTTAAAGGGATCTAGTATTTGTCAATATCCCCAAATCCATAAAATGTACTTAGAACCCAAGCGGTTCTCACATATTTCATGTGCTTTGTATTATGGAATATGGAACCGGTTTCGGTCTGTCACATTTTTATTTCCTTGTAATAGTCACTGGATAATTGCAAAATCTCCAAGTTTGTCCCCAAGTCCCCAAAACGGATCAATCTCTCTGGTATGCAATATGTAAGAATACAATGACATTGCAATGCAGATCTGAAGAGGCTACATCACACTTGTCTTGAGCCCACTATACGACACTATCATATCGTTCAGTATGTCCTAATGAAGCCCTGTAATGTGGAGGCTTTTGTACTATTATACCACACGCCCACACACCTATATTTACAATTTTGCCGCTGACTCTTTCTGTAATATTGTTTAGAAGGTCATAGGATGAAGCCCTGTGCACAAAAGGGTTCTTGTGTAACACCAAATCAATGATATTTAAACCTATATGTAACGTGGGGGCTCCGGTACAGCGCCCCCGGCCCCAACACGCTGAAATAGATCCAAATTTGTTTGTGGTATTATTATTCCAAATGATCTAAAGAATATTATGTTGTGAAAATCAATGTCTAATTATGAAGAAAATGTGATTTATGGGTTAAAAAAAAGAATGTTATAAATTACCACATGTATGCAAATAAGTGTATATTTTCGAAAAATCTAAATAACTAGAGTATTCAATACACTTCACTTGACATGCGTGCACATTTTCGCGGCGATCGGCTGTTCAGAGCCGATAACTTATTAGGGGGAGAGGGGGGGGGGGGGGGCATAATGGCTCAGGCCGTACAAAGACCTCAAATAGCCCGGCCTTCTTAGGGTTAACTTTCATATATGAACGAGTTGTTTACACATGTATGCTCGCATTTTGTTGTAATGTAGCATTGCCTGAAATATGTAAAGAAAACAAAAATACAATTCTTTCCTATAAAATTACGATAAAATCTTAGAAATGGCGTCGTCAAGCGGGCTACGTGGTAACGCTATAGAGGATATCCTCTGTGAGGTAGCAGGCGCACTGACAGACAGCATCCACATCGAGAAACTGGGGAGAGAGCTAGGGGTGTGCGCCCCTGACATTACAAGAGCCATCGAAACCAACCATAAGGGAGCCTCTATTACATCCTATGGCACGCTCTGCATGATTCGGTCGTGGGCAGAGGGAGTGGGCTCATCGAACCAGCTGACCGGCATTACAAGCGCACTCCGGAGAGTCGGCTTTCAACGAATTGCCGACGATATCTCGGGTGGAGGGAAACATGGAGGTAAAGTCACTTTCACACATTAAATAATCCTACACAGATCGATTAAATGTATTACATCCATTCTAATTAAGCGCAAGATACTCGGAAATTGTACATTTTTATTTTGTGTTTCTGTTGTGTAATTCACACATAACTTGTCGCAATTACTTTAGTAATCAATATTGTCAAAATACCAAATAATTAGGGCCCAAAATTATGCTGTAAACAAAATGAGAGGCTTGGTGCAAGTCACTGAGTGTTTAAACAATATTGCCCAGAAAGCCTTCTTTCCACCTACAATTTCCAGAGGCTTGCCCTAGATATTCAGTGCCCGTGGGTGTGCCTCACGGAACACTGAAATGGGGGTCTTTAGAGCTGACTACAAGCACAAAATAGTATAGGGTCTTTGGAGCTACAAAAACCCTGAAACGGGAGTTAAGGGGTCTAAGGAGCAGACTAAAACTACAAAATAAAAACAACCCTCGAATGGTGGTCAAGGAGCAGACTATAAGAAGAATAATGGACTTGGCGCTACTCAAATAACTAGCCAAGTTATTCCGGGGGGTCTATGGAGCGGTAATTTTTGAAAATCGGGTATTTTGACTTACGCGGCAATTTGGTGTGAAAATGGGGGTCTTGTAAGCGGTACCTACCCGTCTTACATACATGGGTGCCCCCCCCCCCCCCGCCCCCCCCCCCCCCCTCCCGGGATTCAGTGTTGCTATGCAACTCATGAATAATTGCCGGGTTGATATGGACTTGATTTTAAAAGACCAAGTGACAGTGTGGACAATAATTATTTGACCAAATGTTGCAATCTATCTTTGAAAATACATGTATTTTAATGAAATGAATGCGAATTATGAATAAAACGATTTATTCATTTCACCTAAATTTCCAGATGCTTTATTTAGATATTAAGAGTTATGCAAATCATCATTTATAATTGCCAGGTTGCTCTGGACTTCAAAACATCAAGTGCAACAAGATGACAGGATAGACAACTATACTATTGGACCATATCGCAGTCTATCTTTGAAAATGAATGAGAATTATGCAACGCAACCACGCTCAACATAAATCTACCCTCTTCATCCTTATAATTCTACTTCAATATGGATAAAATCGGCTTGCAACGAACAGTCACGTAACCCGTATCACGTATCACGTTCACGTTTTGCGCTATTTCGTAAAACGGGTGACCTTGAATTTACGAAGTGTAGGGCCTACCATTCGTTGTTTTCCACGCCGGTAATACACGAATAGTCGCGATCTTAGTCTGCGCGTGGCAGCTAACAGCGTTGTATGTGCATGCATATGAAAGTAAGTGAGTGAGTGAGTGATCAGTTGAATCAATGATTGAGTAGATAATGTATACTAATGGTGATTGAATCGATACAAACTATCAGTCAATCATTCAATCTAAAAATCAATCAATCAATAATGAATCAATCAAAAATCAATCAATCAAACCACTCAATTGAATTTAAACCGAGAATTAGTCTCTTTTCAATGACGATTTACTTTTTTTTAAACGCAAGTGCCATTTTACCTGAGCTTTCATGGAGGGCATATACTGTATAGTATATTAACAAACTGTTGGGTCACGTAACCCAACACTTCCTAGACTTGGGTGACCTGTTTCACGAAAAGGCGCAAAACGTGAACGTGATACGTAATACGTGACTATTCGTTGCAAGCCGATAAAATCCATGATATTCTTTGTTAGAGATATATAATATAAAAATAACCGACTTATAACTCTCTTTAAAGTGTAAATTTATTGAAAACCGACGGTACTTGGATTATACCTCTACAGATAGCTAAGATCAATTATAGAATATTAATATATTAATTTCCAATCACTAATTCGTCAGAGAAAATACAAATGTGCAATATACTGAACACCGTTTCAACTACCGAATCAAGCGACTTGGCGGAGACCGTAAACATATCTTTTTGGTGACGTCACGGCCGGGAGATTGAGCAGAAACTGCTATATTTCAGTGTGTGTTATACCCCCGGTTATACCACAAGTTCGTTATTTTCAAAACTGATTTATGAGCATTGATGATGCTTTAAAGTCATTGGATCAATACAACAATAGCCTATAATCGTTGTATATGTTATTCCTTTTTTGCTGTCTAGTAATGTCTGAATTCGTAAAAATGGGCAAATTAATCACCTTGTCTAACGAAGGAAAGTCGTGGTTCTCCGGCCTATAGGCATAATGCCCGTTGGTAGCTACCCGTAAATGCTTCGCTAGCTACTGCACTGTTTCATGGGAGACAGCCTATTATAGGCCGTGCATTCAAAAAGTATATTATTGGCGATAAGTCGAATTAATCGAGACTAACTATCTATCTATCTATTTGTCTCTCCACTGCAGAAGGAATTCCCCTTTATCACCATTCCATTTTCTTCTTTCTTGTACTTGTCGCATCCATGTAAAAACCCCTGATTCTTTGATGTCATCCATCCAACGCCTACTCTGTCTGCCTCTTCGTCTGTGTCTTCGTTTGTGTTCTTGGTGTCCAATTATTTATGTCATGTGTCCATCTGTTGTCTTTACGTCTTGCAGGTGGCCCATCTCCATTTCTATTTTTCTTTTAGTTCCTGTGTAATATCCCTGGCATTTTTGTCTTTCTTAAGTCCTCATTTCTGACCTTGTCTCTTCTTGTAACTCATACCATAATTATCTCCATTGCTCTTTCTGTGACTCTTAAGCTTCTTTTCCATTTTCTTAGTTGTTGATCAAGTCTCTGCCCCGTATAATAGTACTGGAATTATACACTGGTTGAAGGTTTGTCTTTTGAGGAAGATTCTCATCTCTGAATATGATGCTGAGTTTCCCAAATTTCACCCACGCTAGTTGTATTTTCTCCGCACTTCTCCTGCCGTTTCATTTTCAAGGGTGATGTTTTTATCGGGTATATGTGCTATCTACCTTCTCGATTGTCATGCCATCAATTTGGGCCCCAAATAATTATAAGATCAGATATATTTATTGATATTTCAGCCGTTTCTGGGTCGATTTTGACCAAAAAAAAGTTTGTTCTGCCATTAAAATTGCATGTTCTCTCAAATTCGACGCTCAGTTTTTCATTACCTCACAACAAAATTGTGATGTGCAGCGCCCTCTCTACCAAAACTAAACTACCCCTTTAATATCAGTATACTATACCGTACTGTACATTACAGTACTTTTCTGAATTATAGCTCACTTTCTATATTTCATAACATTATGTATTATAGGTTGCTACATTACTTATAAATGGTGTCTTTTACTGTAAACAATTGTTACAAATTGAAATAAAACAAGGGAAATCGATTACAGATTTAGACAACGGGCAGGCAAATAAATGACAAAATGTGATTGTGAATTTGGAAATGTATGTTTGAAATGATTGAATAAGTCATAAGGGGTTTGAAAATGTATGAATTTGAATAAAGCCTTGAGGCTAGTCTATAGGGCTAGGATTTTCTGTCGAGACAACAACTCTCCCTGGACAATAATTAATGTAAAGCATTTACTGAATGAAAGTTAACAGAATAATGGTCGAACTTCGAAATTGTTCAGATAACCTCCATGAGCCATGTTCATAATGGATTGAAAACAAACCACAAAGTTTACAAAAATTAACCAGATCTCACAAAACATGCCCTATGAAATAGTAATCGCTGCATGGACGCGAGAATCATGTAAATACATAAATAATTTGAATAGGAAAGAAAACAACATTAATTTGTTCTTCTTTTCATTTGTATATATTTGATATGTGGATGACCGAAAATAGTGAATTACACAAACAAAATACATTTCAGCTGAACTAACTTATTTACACTATAAACATAAATTGAATTTGTATAAATTAAAAAGATAATTAATATATATACATACTTATATAAATAAATTTAACTTAAAAAGTACTCGTCGATGAAATAAATATTTAAAAAAAAGTTAATAAAATAAACTCGGAAACACGCTAGAATTCCTTGGTTAAGTCTTTATTCAATTACTTTCGACCGGTTTCTTTCTCTTCAAAAAAGTAAATGAAGTTAAAAGTTAGAAAACATGTTGAGGATCAGAATACATCGCATAATGTTTTGACAACGCGTTTACGTTAACACATTGTTTACGCGTTGTCAAAACATTATGCGATGTATTCTGATCCTCAACATGTTTTTTAACTTTTAACTTCATTTACTTTTTTGAAGAGAAAGAAACCGGTCGAAAGTAATTGAATAAAGACTTAACCAAGGAATTCTAGCGTGTTTCCGAGTTTATTTTAACTGGATCGGAGAAATTTGAGACAAGAAACGGGACACAAATGTATACTCACGTATCTCAAACTGTCATTGCTTGCAATGCTTGCATGTGTGTATGTTATTGTACAAAATGATAACAATCCTGGTACAATAAATCAAGTTAAATTTAATTTCACACCCTTTTTGAAATATATACAGAATACATGGGGAAGCAAAATTGTGTTAAAAACAAGTAAAGAGGGAAAAAGAAAAGATAACCTAGGGGCCAGTAATAGTTGGGTACGAGTCTAGCGGGAATCCGAGGAAATCTCTCCCGGGTCAGCGCCGGGGCGCAATGGACCTTATGTTAGGTACATGTAAACATAACAAATGGGGAATTGTAATTGTGTTTCATAGTGTGATTCAATACGTAAGATAATTTTAATGAATCATGTTAGTATTCAATCACTTAAATATTTACTTCATCTACCATCCCTGTGGGAAGAAATGGAAATAAAAATGTCATGGTATAAAGTAATATAGCAAGTACTCTATGCACTGTATCACGTTTGTGCATATATCCACTGGTACGGGTTGATGGTCCCAACATGGCGCGCGCCCGTAGCCCGCGGCCTCAGTTACCGAACCATGACCGCCTGTCCATTAGTAGAGGTCAGTGAGTTGAAACGGTGTTCAGGTAAAACAAAATGTATGAATCGAACGTGGAAACCATGCACCTACTCAAATTTCTTGTTACGTGTTTGATGCTAGTCCTACGTTGGACATTTGACATTGAGCCATTGTCAAATTTTAATGTTGGGCCAGCATCACAAAATGACCTTGGGCCAATGTTGGGCTGGCGGATATTCAAACGTCGTGCCAACGTCAAGATTTTATGTTGGGCCAACATTATAAAAATAACGTTGGGCTAATATCGGGCTGGCGGACATTTTAATGTCGAGCCAACGTCAGGATTTGATGTTGGCCCTTTGTTGGGCAACTGACACTGGGCCAGTGTCAAACATTGATAATAATTAGCCAGCATCACAAAATGACATTGGGCTAATGTTGGGCTGGCGGACATTTTAACGTCGGGCCAACGTCAGAATTTGATCTTGGCCCAACGTCAGGATTTGATGTTGGGCCATTGGCAGAAATTTACGCTGGGCCAAGATCACAAAATGAAGTTGGCCCAATTTTGGGCTGGCGGATATTTAAACGTCGGGCCAATGTCGGAATCGATGTTGGGCCATTTTCGAAAATTGACGTTGGTCCAACATCACACAATGACGTAGGGCCAATGTTGGGCTTGGGGACGTACAAATTTGATGTTGGCCCAACGTCAGGATTTGATATTTGGCCATTGGCGGAAATTGACGTAGGGCCAACATCCGTAATGACGTTGGCCAAATGTTGGGCTGTCGGACATTTTAACGTCGGGCCCACATCAGAATTTGATGTTGGTCCAACGTCAGGATTCGATGTTGTACCATTGTCGGAAATGAAATTGGGCCAACTTCACAAAATGAAGTTGGTCCAATGTTGGGCTGGCGGACATTTCAACGTCAGGCCCACGTCAGAATTGGATGTTGACCCAACGTCAGGATTTGATGTTGGGCCATTGTCGGAAATTGACGTTGGGCTAACATCACAAAATGACGTTGGGACAATGTTGGGCTGGCGGACATTTTAACATCGGGCCGACGTCAGTACTTGATGTTGTCTTAACGTCAGGATTTGATGTTGGGCCATTGTCGGAAATTGACGTTGGGCCAACATCACAAAATGACGTTAGGACAATGGCTGGCGGACATTTTAACGTCGGGCCAACGTCAAAACTTGATGTTGTCTCAACGTCAGGAATCGATGTTGGGCCTACGTTGGAACTGACATTGGGCCATTGTCAATATTTGATGTTAGGCCGACATCGCAAAATGACGTTGGGCCATCATAAACAAATAACGCTGTGCCAATGTTGGGCTAGCGGACATTTTAACGTCAGGCCAACGTCAGATTTGTAATGTTGGCCCAACGTATCCTGTTACATTGGCCCAACGTTGGACCAACGCCGTCTGGCTAGCTGGGAACACGCACTGAAATACAGGGTGGCCCCAAAAAAACGGAACGGGGCACTTCCCAAAATATAATACCACAATGTTTATGTTCATCGGATAGGGTGTCCTTTCCAATGAAAAACGATACCAAGAACAGTAATTTTGGTCAGGTCGTTTTTGTTTAAGGATGCAGTGAGTGAGACCATGTCAGGTGCCGATTTATGTCGATTTCGACCTAGTCAATGCCAGTTTAACCGCACTCCTTGCCCGTAATACCATTCAGCGACCATGCCCATTCTCTCGGCACACGGCTGAGTGCACACTAACAATAGTGCGCGATGCAGAACGCTATGAACGGCGGTTCGTGCGATTCATCAAGCGCTGGCTCAATACAAATTTACAAAAAAGAGAACCTGACATGGTGTCACTCACAGCGCCCTAAAACAAAAACTACACGACCAAATTGACTGTTCTTGGTATCGTTGTTCATTTGAAAATAAACTCTATCCGATGGACATGATATATTTGTTACTATATTTTGGGAAGTGCCCCATTCCGGTTTTTTTTGGCCACCCTGTAGATCAGTTTCTGCTAAATCTCCCGGACGTGACGTCACCAGAAAGACATGTTTCCGGTCTCCGCCAAGTCGCTTGATTCGGTAGTTGAAACGGTGTTCAGTATATTGCCTATTTGTATTTTCTTTGACGAGTGAGTGCTTGGAAAGTAATACATTCATATTCTATATGATCTTAGCTATATGTAGAGGTATGATTCAACTAATGTGCTTTTCAATAAAACTCCACTTTAAGCAAGTTTCCTCAAAATTGTGTTTTCATATCAAAGGTCGAATGACTCCGGAAGATCTAAAAGACTACCGGTCAAGATTGAAATCCCACTACATTGCTGAGTACAACGACATTAAAACATCTCCTCTTGATCCAGACTCGCGCATGAAGCAGGAAATGATCTACGTCGACCTCGAGCTACTGAAAGAAAAGGGACACGATACCGAGCCGATAGAATATGAGGGTATCTTCAAGCTTTTGCTGTCTAGCGACGAAAAGAAGAAAATTGCCTTTCTAGGAGAGGCGGGCGTCGGCAAAACGACTCTCCTGCAGAGAATGGCATACGATTGGGCGATCGGCAAGTACCTACAGGAGATAGATCTTCTCTTTCTTGTGACGCTGAGGGAAAATCACGAGGTTCGTTGCTTTTGCGACATACCTAATGAGCTTCTATATGAGATTGATGAAGCTGAAATTCCGGGGGAAATTCTTGACGAATACATGAGAAGTAATCCGACCAAATCAATCATGCTATTCGATGGTTTAGACGAGTATAAAGGAGATATTTCCAAAATCAGTTCTAATGACGTTTTGGTGCAGGTAATGAGGGGCGAGAGAATGAAGAACATTCCTCTCATTGTCACTACCCGACCATGGCGTGCCGACCAAATCACCAGTGTTGACAAGATCAACAAGCAGTATGAACGTGTTCGGGTCAAAGGCTTCACGAAAGAAGATAAAGCAGTCTACATCAGGAAGTTCTTCCATGATGACGCAAAATCAGCAGAGAGTCTTCTTGAACTTATAGAGACCAACGAGTTATTGAGCGATCATCTGGCCCATATCCCTATCTTCTGTGCCATGCTTTGTCACGTTTGGAAGAATGAGTCGAGAAGAGAGGCAGTGAGTAAGCTTCAAACGTTTCCTCAATTTTTTGAGGAAATGCTTCAATCTATCATTGAACACTATCACAGCAAATGCGAAGCAGCTGGTAGTGAAGAAGAGCTGGGGGAATGTATAGATAGATGTAAAGAAGCGTTCAACCCGATAGGCAAATTAGCATACGAAGGATTGCTTTCAAAGGATCTGCTATTTCGGGAAAAGGAATTTGGCTGGTGTTCGAAAGCCGTCAAAACTGCCTGCGAGATCGGAATCATGTCGATGAAGAAGAGACTAGCGTCAAGGGATGAGAGAAAGAAGGGGGTTAAGCACGTGACCGAGGCAGACTTCCCTCATAAGTTAATGCAAGAATGTATGGCCGGTTACTACGTCGCATCTCTCTACCAAACCGACCCTGAGGAGTTCCAGAGGGTTCTGAAGTGTGTTCTGAAAGACTCCACAGCGTATGAGTACATCCTAACATTTGCCGCAGCAAAGGGGGGAGACGCTGGGAGGGCTGTGATGGAAGCTCTCTGCGAGAATGCGAAGCATGCGCGATTCATCGTGAAAGTGGCCTACGGCTGTCACGACAAGGAAGCCATCGCCCCTGCAGTAGACCGTCTGCGACAGTCAAGTTACCTGCATATTGACGTTACCGAATACATCTATTATCGGTATGCACTGGCCGCGAGCAGCTCATGGGTAAATTGAATTATTGAAATGTTTTATGTTTTAGTTTATTATCTATTTTTAGCAACATTAGAGTTGAAAACTATTGTTTTTTAGAAAACTTGTTACCAGTTAGGTTGTGCGATTGATTTGCCCGGATGAATGATTCATTTGTTTTCTAACCTCTTCGAATAAGTACATGTATGTTCATTCAAATGGTTATTTTTTGACGCAATATATTATTTTGTTGTTGTACCCGGCCTAATACAATAAAAACACTTACTGTTTTAATTGAGTATGACATAGTCAAAGCGGCATCTAGAAGTTCCATTAAATATTTCACAAAAAGTAAAATACAATCACATGATTAGCAGGAATAAGCATAGTAAAGTGAGCGAAATGCGTGGACATAATATTTATGTCAGTAACTACATCGAAGAATTTGGGAATATACTAGGCCATATCCATCTGCAATATTTGATGATAAATCTCTCACACACATTCACTGGATAATAATGCACAAATCATGCAATATAGTTTATATTAACCCGTTTTGGACATTCTTGAAATTACAATAGCTTATAATATTTGACTGAAGCTAAACTCTTCATGGGGATTTTGGCAAGTATCATATATTTTGTTTATAATTATTTGTGTGTGTATGTTTTGTAGCGTGTTTTTTTTATTTTCATTTTGAATAAAAAAAAGGTTGAGGAATGCATCGGTCCAAGCACAAGGCCTGTCAGTGGCGACCGTGATGATGACATCGGTCCAAGCACAAGGCCTGTCAGTGACGACCATGATGATGGCATCGGTCCAAGCACAAGGCCTGTCAGTGACGACCGTGATGATGACATCGGTCCAAGCACAAGGCCTGTCAGTGACGACCATGATGATGGCATCGGTC
Organism: Echinarachnius parma; assembly: GCA_037951105.1. NCBI lineage: Eukaryota > Metazoa > Echinodermata > Echinoidea > Clypeasteroida > Echinarachniidae > Echinarachnius > Echinarachnius parma. The sequence continues at coordinate 79,209 of JBAMJV010004033.1, forward strand.
CAAACACAAGGCCTGTCAGTGACGACCGTGATGATGGCATCGGTCCAAGCACAAGGCCGGTCAGTGACGACCGTGATGATGGCATCGGTCTAAGTACAATGCCTGTCAGTGACGACCATGATGATGACATCTCATACCACGCTGGTATTGGCCTCGTCTCGCTACCCAAACTAAGCGAATTCGAAGTATTACGATTTTACGATCATGGTGAATATGGTGCGTTCTTTGCAGGAATGGCAGCAGGAGCATCGCAGTCACACGTAATTTATGTGTATTTATTCCCTGCGTATGTCTTACCAGATCTCACCTAAAGGCTAGGTTACACCGGACACGACTCGACCCACGAATGCAGTATGCATTGGTACGAATCTATGGCAAGCCGTTTTAACCTTAAAAGTCCTGGCTATTTGAAGTCTTCCTACGGCCGGGGGGGGGGGGGGGGCAGGGGGCATTATGCCCCCCTTAAGATCTCGGCCGCAGAGCGGCCGATCGCCGTGAAAATTTGAACGCATGATAAGTGAAGTACAACGATTTCTTGATATCAAGAAATACCATTGGTTAACAACAGAAAACCTTTTCTTGATATCAATAATTCCATTTCTTGATATCAAGAGTTCGATTTCTTGATATCAAGAAATACCATTGGTTAACAACAGAAAACCTTTTCTTGATATCAATAATTCCATTTCTTGATATCAAGAGTTCGATTTCTTGATATCAAGAAATTAATTCTTGATATCATGAATTTAATTCTTAATATCAAGAAATGCATTATTGATTATCAAGAAATACTTTTCTGTTGTTACGCATTGGTAATTCTTGATATCAAGAAATGCATTCGTGATATCAATAATTCAATTCTTATATCAAGAATTGAATTCTTGATATCAAGAAATAGGAATGAATGTTAAAACGGCTTGCCATAGATTCGAACCAATGCGTACTGCATTCGTGTGTCTAGTCGTGTCCGGTGTGATCAGGCCTTATAATAGGTGTCATGGATTTGCCCGAATGTGACTTTTTTTGGCCTGAGTATGAGGGTTTTGTCCAAATACGTAATGGTTTAATGTATAATGGCCCGAATGTAGGTGCGTGTTGCTCGAATACATAGGCGCACCGGGCATTGCCGGGGTGGGGGAAGGGGGGGGGGGGGGGGGGGGTTGGTGTTCGGTGTGCCCAAAACAATACTGTTTTAGGTATTCAAACACACCCCATCAACGGTACGGAAGGAAGCTAAATAAATCCTGACTATGCCCGAATATATGACCGTTTTCAAAACTCCGGGGTCATAATTTTTGCAGAAGAGATTTTAGATGAAGCTAATTTTACATAATATTAACAGGAGATGAACAGTCGCAAGTAAGATAATGGTTTATCGCGTTTTAATACAAACCCCTGTTACCTTCATAATGTTTGTATCAACCACACTCTGATTTCATTATTTGGACAAATAATATGAGCATTGTGTACCAAGGGCGTCAACAGCTTCCCGAAAGTGGGAGAGGGGGGGGGGGGGACATCAGTGAGGGAGCGAAGCGACCGAGCGGGGGAGGGTGTGGGAGGGGGTGTCCCCCTGCCACTGTAGGGAGCTTTTGCACTTTTGGGCTTGAAATTGTGCGATTTTTTGCATATCTGAGACAGAAATTTCACATATACATGTATGTCAGAGTGCAATCTATGAAATCTACGGATCAAACATACATAATGTATACACTTATGGAAAACAGTTTGGGGGGGAACAATCCCCTCCACTTTCAAAATTGGTGGGGGGGGGGGGGGGGGGACATGTCCCCCCCCCCCCCGTCCCCCGCCTGTTTACGCCCATGTTGTGTACATACATATTCACAGTTAAGTAAAAACTATGGCTATAGCAGATGATATTGCTTGATTTACCCGGTGTATAAATAATTGCTGCTTTCTTACTTATGCAATAATATCTAGTACGGTTGAATTCAAATTACTGTTAAAGTCGAATATTATAGTTGTCGAGTTTGGTATCTGTTTACAAAATAGTTATACCATTTATATGAAGTTCTTATATAATTATAATACTATTGTATGGTTTCCTAATTCGGGACCTATGTGTAATAACGCAACGGATTGATTAGTTTTCATTTGTTGAAGCAATCACAATATTTTCCAGCAAAATGTGAATGGAGTAATGTCGGCAAACTATAAACACTCAGCAAAAAAAGAAATTAAACACTTTTTCACGTTCATATTTTTCATGTAACATTTAACAAAATAAAAAATCATCAAATTAAGGATATTTAATTTTTTAAAACCTGGTAGGTGAATACAAATTGGAACTTTACACATTCATTTGTCTGTTCCAAGGTGTAAAAGTAAAAATTTAAAAATCGCACAAAAAATATAATAAGTCATATTTCACAGAAAAGTTAAACTAAACACAATTAAAGTTTGCATGGTTCATTGTACTTGAAAAGAAAATTATTAAAAAGTGTAATCTTTGTTTGTTAAGAGTCAGTCTCGGTCTTCGATTGAAAGGACATACATCTTGATCTTGCATTACATTTTATTCAGTCTTCGATTTTAATCACCCTTGTGGCTACAGTAACTCTTATTCCATTTAAATTCTGATTCTTTTATGGGAAAGATAGAGAGTGCGAAGGCTCAATAATGCAGTTTAACCACATGTCTCTCATTCGAAGATAAAGTCATTGTGTAAGTGATCTGTTGTTTCAATTTTTTGTGGAAGGGCATTTACACATCGATGGCAGACTGTCCATTTTTGCAATTTGTACTTGTTCACATTGGAAGAGAAAAACAAATGTGTTCATTCATGCGTAAAGTTTCAATTTGTGTTCACTCATGCGTAAAGTCTTAATTTGTGTTCAGAAATACAATTAAATTTTGTTAAATTTGATATATAATTTATGATTTTTATGAAAGTATGACAATTTTGGACTTAAAAAAGTGTTTACTGTCTTTTTTTGCTGAGTGTATGAATAAAATGGAACACTGCAGTTAAAATGGGTTGCTTCATCGTCACAATTCGAAAGATTTGAATAATTAAAAATCATACTCTTGTTCCCCTCTCCAGATAGAGACTCTGTCCCTTGAGAACTGCGTCCTGGGTCGCGTTTCGTTCGGACACTTTTGGAGAGCTGTCTCTTCTATGCCAAACCTTCGATCACTCACGATAGACGGGAGAGAGCTTACGGATGATTGGTACACTGCATTGTCATCATTAGCGCCGACATCATGGACAGTAAGAAAACTGTCATGTTGTCTTAACCTCTCTATCCCCCTCTCTCTCTCTCTATCTATGATAATCTGTAAATCGTCCAATTGCCTTTCGAAATGTTTACAATTTTTACTTAATGCATGTAGTAAATATGGTATCTAAGCATGTTAAAGTCTTATTATGCAGTTCAGAAACGTTCCGTTGTTTTCTTTACTCACATGACATGTAAACCGCGTATCATGGGGGGGGGGGGGGGGGGGGGGTCTAATTCTCACACCCTGGCTTGTGGACTTACATTGAATTATAATAATTGTACATGCTATATGGTTAATCTTAAAATATAGGTCAAAACGTTGCAGCTTGGAGGAGTCACACTAACACGACAACGCCTTGCCCTTATCCTGTCTCTACCAACAATCGAAGCACTCAGATTGCATCGCATTGAGCCTCACCAGCCTGACACACGCGGCAGCGACACAGAATCAGACATGAGTACAAATGTGGAAACGGTTAGTAGTGCAATGTTGAAGGGTTTTGTATCATTTTAGACAAATCAAATAAAAATTGTTTTGTTTTTTGGTTTTCTTTAAGATAAAATTTGTTAATGATACGTGCATGATAATACAAATTGTATTATGACCTAGATGCATGTATAATAATTTTCTCTTTTTAATTCGATAATCTAATATAATACAATACCAAATTGAATGTAATAATATTTTGAGGAATGACATCTTTTCTATGATAACATTAAATTTGATTTCTTTAGTAAATTATGGCGACTTATTCTGTATAGTTGGAGCTTGACGTGGATGACAAGTCGTTGAATCATCTTTGTGATCTGGGCCTCTACGCGCTATGTCCCGGATTAGAGAAGCTCACTATCTCATTCACGCGGAGGGATCGCGTTGAACCTATTTTCAAAGCTGCTGCGTTCTCCGGGTTCACCCGTCTTCTTGAACTACACGTACGCAGTGTAGAGTCGGGTACTTCTCTGTGTGAGTCTGCGGTGTTCAACAAGACAGTGATGACGTCATGCCCCGGTATCACCAAGTTGTCTGTCACAGACCTGGATGTCGGTAACCAGAAGGCAACCGATATCATCCGATCCATGGAGGATCATAGCACTCTGAAGAATATATCGTGAGTACTCAACATATCACCATGGTCTAACCTTAACAGTGCACCCCCGTTCTCACGGACACGCAGCTACACGCACTAACAAAAAGGACAATCCACATAATCAAACATTCATTTGGATTTACTTCAAATTTTCTTACAATTGCTCTAAAGGGTGGCGTAGCGACTGGGGCATGGGGCGCACATCCCCCCTAATAATTTGAAGAAACAACAATACGAGACATAAGGGAACATTTTTTGAGAAAAGGAAAACAGTACAGAATATCCTCCCCCCCTCCCCCCTCCAATCAGTCCGACCACGCTACGGCACTGGCTCTAAATAATTATAACAGATCATTGGATGCGAAATCATAGATGCAGATGTTCAGATTTTGGGGATCGTGAGGCACTAATTCCTATCTGAACCGTTTTGTATTAGTTTCAAACCGACTGATAGGCTACACAAACGCCAACACCGAACTTAGTCATGTTAGTGAAAACACTCATTATGACCCTCTCGTCAAGTATGATTTTAAAGTTTTGTTCATGTCCATTGCAGGTTCACAAGATGTGTAACCACCGAGGATCTGAACTCACTGTGTGATGATATCAACAGGAAGGGAAAACTGACTGTGAGCATCACACATGGAAAGGTAAGAAAGGGGACTCTTAATTATGTTTATACTAGAGCAATGGCATGGGAAAGACATTGTAATGTCACATGCGTGACATTAATTAGAAGACCTGATGGCAAGCATGCTTATCAGTGGCAAACCGTTAGTCCGGGCTAAAAGACAGAAGTCCCATGATGTGAGATTTTAGTAGCTCATTGATGCTCAGGTCGAAATTCCCATAAGAAACCGACATAAACGCATAGGCCTATTGGTATCTACGGGTTTCAATAGGGAAAGTGGATTATTGTTTTTTATGGGTTTCCTATGGCCGGGTTTATTATGGGATTCCTATGGGTTTTGAATTCGACCTGGGAAATGTCTTTCGGTCGCAAGTATGCACCAGATTGCATAATTTCAAGTAAAACATTGAAAAAGCACCTTTACCGTACACCCACCTACCATCACCCCCTGCAATTACCCTTCCCCTATCGGTAATTGTTTCGCTTCCTCGGGAATCGGTCTTGTATACGTCTGGAATTTGTCATTAAATTATGCTTTTGATGCACTGTTTGAACTGAATATGTCACTTTGTGAATATTATTTTAGGCGTGCATTTTTGTTTTTCTTCATGAATCAATCATACCCTCTTCTGCTTGGTAGAATCATGATGATGATGACGCACTAACGCACATTATAGTACATGTCGTCAAATCAGACTTTCCTTTCTAGGTATGCACCAGATTGCACAGTTTCAAGTCCAAAAATGCAAAAGCTACCTACCCTGGGAGGGGAGACACCTCCCACACCCTCTCCCCGCTCAGTCGCTTCGCTCCCTCGAAATATCCGGTGGTGCTGCGGATTTGGTTTAGCCCCCCCCCCCCCCCCCCAGTTTTTGCTCATTACGCCACTGGCTATCATTAATCTGTTTATCTACAAACAAAGAATAAATCCCCCAAATTTCATTGAATTTGAGTAAATACTCTGACAAAAAAGGAACATAATTTGGATAGTAAAAATGTTGATTTGGGACATTTTTATATGAACTATCCAAGAAAAGTAGATTTAAAATCTCAAATCTAAGCTGGAAAATAATCACTTCCGGCCCTCAAAATGTTCAACATTGATTAAAAAAAAACACCTTAATTTGTCCATTTAAGAGCTACCCCCTACCCCACAAAGTATGTATTTTCTTAAAGCTTAGAATCCATGGATCATTAGAAATCTCAACTTTTATGAAAACAATTTCAATACCACACTGGGCCACTTAAGGGGACCACCATGCAAAGAACAACTAATATATACATTATACATTATATACATTATATGTTTTGGTACCTGTAACTGTGTAACTTATTAACTATGCAATTAATTACCACCACTTACGGAACCATTATTATTTAATGGTTTGCCAATTCTATTCACGCGTACGCTTGGTTACAAATAATCCAGGGCGATCATGCTAATCAGTATTGTCATTTATTTTGTTATTTGAAATGGTTATAGCTTTATTTGGTGTAAATGTAAAATCATATGCAGTACATTATGTCAATCTGCTGATTATTTGTATGTATTCATTACTTTGTTATCATTTGTATGTAAGGAATGAAGAAAATAAATACCATTGAAAACAAAAGCAAAAAAGATTCGTTTGCTCGATCTGGACACAGATAGTCTTCGTACATATGCAGACCCATTAGCATGCTTTAGAATTGTGATGGGTTTACCATTTTTTCTTATTTTTTTCTGGAAACATATTTTTCTGAACTTGTTGATGGTTTGGACTACTAAGGATGTTACCTTTCATTTATAAGAATATTTGTTTGGGTGGTGGTACCCTTTAACAATAATTTGCAGCGAGACGTCAAGAACCGTGTCACTAAATTTGAGGAAGGATTTACTTTTACACAGGATAGACACAATTGTTTTTTGCAATAAGATAATCCTGTACACTGTTTGATTTATTTATTTTTTTCAGACTGACTGTGGCCGTCTTCAGTATTATAGCTGGTGAACGGTCGAGGGGATCATGCACACCAGTCAGATCTTTAGAACATGCAACAGAATGACATCCCTAAAGTATGTACTGACATCTAACGGCTTGACTTCAATGAAAATGAAACAATTGTAACAATTGATTGGCTCGTCGATTAGAACCGGTTGCCATGGTTATGGGAAGTCAAATTGGTCAATGATTGGTGTAAACTCGAACCATATTATAGTGAGTGTTCCTATCCAATTAATTAAACACTTCCATATATAACTCAAGCTAAATTGATGATTGTATGATTTAATTTTGAATACGTTTTCAGGTGCTTAGTGTCTCCAGTATGTCAACTTCGCTTCCGTCGAGTCTACTGCAGTTATGTAACCTTAGTTAAAACATATCAAAACATATAATGTGAATTGAATGAAAGGGCAATTATTTAAGATGTTAAGATTGTTTAGAAAATTGAAGTAGTTAATGATTGGTCTTAAAATAATGTTTTCCTTTTGCGATAAAATTAAACCCTACGTGTTTGTTGTTCAGTTCACGTAATTATTTGGATCATTGACAATATTATGGACCATTTTGATCATAGAAACATAGCGCGTATCATTATAGCGTCCGGTTAAGGAAGACATTACCATTTTGTAAAAATGCATTACTGTACAATGTGCGTCTTGCCGAGTTATAAATTGCTCTGAGTACATGTTCACGTATTTTGGACAATGGCAAACACAGGGGCCGCGGAACCGGGGGGGGGGGGGGGGGGGGGGGGGCTGCAGCCCCCCACTCTTTTTGGCTTTAATTATGTTTTCTATTGTTTTTTCCAAATTCGCTACGCCACTACTTGTGTGTAAATACATGTATTATATATACATCATTATTTTGAATAAGTATAAATTCTGATAATGTTATGCATGTTTTCTTGAGTATTCCTGATGAAATTGTTTTAGCACTAATCTCAATACAATGCCTTGATGGGATAGTTAAGTGTTTTTTTTTTTTTATATAGGGAGCTTCAAGATTTCTTTTTGTGAGGTAACGAAACAATGGTAGTCAAATTTGTAAGGGCATACAAGATAATGACAGAATGAACTGTATTTGATAAAAATCGGTTCATAAACAGCTGAAATGTCATAATTATTATATATCCGATCGGAATCAATGCATTTGATGATTTAAGGAAAAAATGTATACACTTTTCAAAAAAATAATATTGCAATAGTGATTTTTTAATAGTTGATGATCTCTCTATTTAATCGTTATTTTAACAAGCATTACATGCACAATTTTGTTTAAGTGGTTGAAACCAATGCGTTTTTAGAAAGCGCCTTTTTGTATATTAGCGGCTCCTTTTGAATGATACTACTTAGTCGTTTGTAATTATGTATACCTTTCGAGCATGGTGGGGTTAAACCAATTAGTTTGTAATGTTATGTTACAGGTTTTGGTAACTCATATTTAGTTTGACCAAAACTGTACTGTTTTTTTTTTTTTTTTTTTATCTGATTAAGCTTTTTAATTGTAAACTCTAAAGGTATCTAATACCTGTTCAAGTAAATATAATATACTGCAACAAATGTGTGATTATAAATAGGTAAGATGTGTCAAAGTAGCATTACGAACTATAAATGTATGTATTGTTCAACTGCGTGGTTTGTGTTGTTTTATGAAGGTATTTCCGGTTTAAGTGAAGTTAATAAAAAATCTGCGATCCAGAAAACACCCTTCACTATCTGTTCTGTGACTTTTGATCTTGTATTTAATTATGAATAAAGACTTATTAATTACAAAATTGATAAAGCAATTTAAGTGTTCTTATTTGATTCAGGATTAGTTTGAGGTTGACATTATTTTGTATGACAAACAATCAATTAACGTAAACATCAGATATACAGACATGTATACTTAGATCTATACACACGAACAACACATTATCTGCAAGTACAATAATGTGTTCATACCTTGAAATATAAACAATTACACACACACACACACACACACACACACACATCACGATCTCATATATGCAAAAATTACACGCACAGCATATAGCATACATGCGTAAAATAGATCTGAGGGGGAGGGGGGCGTTTTCTTAGTTTGGTACAAAAAACAAACGTTCAATATTTTTTTTTCGGAACAAAAACAATCAGAAAGCGGCTTGCAAGTGCTAGCAACATACTTGTTCCCATCACTTTGAACAATGAAAAAAAAAAAAAAAAAAATGTAGATTGTCAGACTATTATAAAGGTCTCATCACTAGCTTTCATGTGATGCTTTGTTCTAACAAAATGGTCAAAAATTGGCGAAGATATGATTGTTTCAATTTTGCAATCGTATGTATTTTAGTACACACATTGTGTGAACTTAAAATGCCCATTTCTTCAAAACAAGTGCCGGGTTTTGTTATAGCGGGTCACATATCATCATATTTGGACAATTTTACTTAGTCCGTTTAGAGCAGTGCTATTTTTTGTGCTAAATGTAAAACAAAAAACATGTAAATGTTGAGTAAACGTTTTGACTTGGCACTACTTTAAAGACAAACTATTTGTATAGTTCAACTTAAAGGGATAGTTGAGTATTGGTCAAACTTAACTTTAGTAACCAAAACCTGCACGATTACGATACAAACTAATATTTATAACTTCACCATGCTCGAAAAGTATACACAATTACAAACGACAAAGAAAAACCCCTGTTATCATTCAAAAAGAGCCGTTACAACTCGAAGTGTCAAATTAACTCGGCGCGAAGCACTAGCGTTGTAGGTCCTAATACGGGACTGTATAGTGCAGTGTGCGGTAATACGGGACTGTAGTGCAGTCACTGTGTGCGGTAATACTATACAGTAGTACGTGTATATTATGTATCGCAACCATAGAAGTATGACTCCAACACTGCCGTTGACGCAACTCGCAAGCCCCATTCGCATTCGTTCGCCTTTCGTTCACAGTCGCGCTAACACACGGAGAGACTGGTCCATGAGGCGCATATATCACTGATTTTTTGCGGAATGGAAGGAAAAATCAAAATCTTAATCCACCCGGTAGTTGGATCACATATTGGAGAGTAAATTGCTGGTAAGTACCGTATCATATGTATAGTTTTAAGCACAATTAGCGTGCACACAAATATTTGGTTTCAGTCTTTTATTAGGAGAACATAGAACGCTAGTGCCTCGCACTAGCGGTTCTAAAAAGTGATACCCGGGCGTCAACCACTTTTATATGATATTTTGAAAGCAAATTTCACAACAATTAGAGCATTTCAATGGAAATTATTATTATTTCCCATGTTTTTTTCGATGATCTTTCATATGGAATTGAAATCAACCAAATCCGTTACAATCGATGTTGGGGGGGCACTTTGGAAATTACCAAAACTCAACTTGGCCTTTAAACGACACCTGTTCAGAATTACAAAACTATTCTACATAACGAATGAGGCAGAACACATGATTTGGCAATAACCATAGTTTTTAATTAAAACATCTGTACAGAGTGGAAAACATACACCGAATGTGACGATAGTTATCAAGAAACACAGTTAAACATGTTTACATTTTAATGTAGCAGTCACACCGCCAAACCGAAACCAGACCGAACTTCCACTTTATCGGGCACCGACAAGAGCCCGAACTGGGGTTAGCAGTCACAACAAAAGAGACAGACAATTCCGATACCACTCCGACACCAAACCGAATTATTCGGTCTCGTGTCGGTTTGGCGGTGTGACTGCTACATAATGAAAGGTGGAGCTATGAACGAAACTAGCATTTGTGTTGTCCCTGTCAGATTTTGGTCAAAACATTACCCTCAAGTCTCTCATAATTGGCCAACTAGATACAGTGAAACCGCATTATAGCATGTATGTTGGGTCCATTGAGTTCACCTTGTTATACATGTCTTGTTGTATGAGTGGCCTATTAGATACAGTGAAACCTCATTATAACGAGCATGTCGGGTCCATTAAATTTACCTCGTTATATCACACGTTTTTTAATAAGTGGCCTACTAGATACAGTGAAACCTCATTAGTTAGTTCAGTTCAGTTAAGTTTATTACACATCTCTTTAAAAAATACAATGGAATATATACATTGGTAACAAAACAAACAAAACATGACTATCTAAAATCTACACACATCAATACAAGAACATGAGAAATATAGCAAGAATAAGTGTGGTGGATGTGAGGGAAAGGCAAAGTCTATTGGCCTGTCAAGGCCTTTCCCTTTTTTAACTTCAACTTATTGAAATGAGTATAATTGTAAATATCAAAATATACATTACTTAGTAACGAAAAACACATAACACAAAACATATAAAACAGGCGTATACATTAACTGATCTATTATTTTACTGTAATGACTTATTGTTAAGTTAACATTTAAACTTCCTCTAATATAACATTACATATAGTGGGACATTGATGTTATTCATCGGGCAAATCATTCCATACTATCGCACCTTGATAACTAATTTCAATTCAATTTCAATTTATTCAAAACCAAAAACCAAGCATATATCAAAAATTACATGAATCACTGTTACAAAAGAATTACATGAATTCAATATGAATGTTTTTTTTTTTTTTTAGGGCCCCTTAAGAAGCTAGGCTTGTGAGTGGGGCCCTATACAAAGTACAAGTAAGTTGGGACTCGGTGACACAATGGACAACAGTCAGTGATGTCAAGTGACTAAGAAAAAGATCATCTGTGTCATATTAATTGACCAATAAGATCAGTCACTGAGACTACCTACTGCAGACCAAAATGCCACACAAGTTCACACATTAAATTTAAAACATGGCAAGTGTAAATCTAAACAACCATAACGTATATACAATGGGAAAAGCTAAACTTCATGAAAAAATGAAGACCATAAACAGACAAACACACACACACACACACACACACACACACACACACACACACACACACACACACACACACACACACACACACACACACACACACACACACACACACACATACACATCCACACCACACAGAACACACAAGACTACATGTGTAGGCTCGCCAATCTTCATAAAATCATTTAAAGTGTTTAACATTGACTTAAATAATTCATTTCAAATTGTTGAATAGGTATTTTTTACATTGGACTTTGAACCTAGAGAATGTTGTTCTGTTCCTAATATCAACTGGCAGTTGGTTCCACTCTTTAGTACAAGTGGTTCGGAAAGAATTCAAAGAAACATTAGTCCTTACATGAGATCGATGGAGGAGGTTTCTTTGACCCGTGTTATAATTATGAATCTGTGAGTTATGGGCAAATAAGTCTTTTAATTGGCAATCTATTAATCCAATCAGTCCATCAATCTATCAACATGAATATTCGTTCATGCATGCGTCTGGGTCATCTTTTGTATGTGTCACACTCAATGAAAGGATTTGCATCGTTAATGAGGACAGGCTGGAAATGTTGTCATTAACGATGCAAATCCTTTTATTATCTATCAAAATATGGCTTATTTATTCTAACCCATGCATAAAGCAATGAAATCATTTAAATTATGATAGAAAATTGCCACAAAATGATTACACTATCATAAAATATTCTTAAATTCATGGCAAAGTGCAATTTGTTTGAATGGGAGTACTTATTCGCTCTGCTGGTTTAATTGTCCCTCTTCTTTCAAATTGGCGCAAGCCATTTTTGACACTCTGTACAAAAACAGTCATTGTTCGCCAAAGCGTGAACGAAAATTTGTTTTGTTAGTGGCACTTGATAGATGAGACCATTGGGCATCCATCGACATGAAAAAATCTTCTAAATATATAAAAATGTAATTTTGAAAAAATGTTCAAAAGTGTAACGCTTTTTTTTATACGCTCTGTATACACCGATCCGACGGCACGACTTGAATCTATAATATAATTCAACAAATTAAGAACTCCCTTGCTAGTAGAAAAATGTTTACGGAAACCAAATTGTTGTGGAATCAAAATATCTTTTTTCAATAAAAATTCATTTAAACGCTTATAGACTAGTTTCTCTAAAATCTTAGAAAAGATTGGTAAAAGAGCTATAGGTCTATAATTAATCAAATTCCTATTATCATCTTTTTTATACACAGGAACTACCTTAGCTACTTTTAGCTTGTCAGGCACAATTCCTTGTGACAATGATTTATTAAAAATAAGACATAAGGGCATGCGCCTGGGAAGCGGGGGTGCTGGGGGTGCTGCAGCACCCCCGGACATTTTTCAAAATTTGTGTATGTTATTATGTATATCATTATGCTTCGTTTACGAAATTGTCACACAGCCGACAGCCACAAATGACGCTTTTTTTATATTTTTTTTTACTTTGGGATAATTTGGATATATGCAAATTATGGTTAGACGATATTGGGCAGGAAGGTCAGCTTGCTACAACTTCTGTAAACTATTTAATCTTCACAAAGATCAATCACTCAGACGAACATATCAGCACCAGACGGGAAAATGCACCTTGACATAATCAGTGGCGGATCTAGGGGGGGGGGGGGGGGGGGTTAGGGGGTTTAAATCCCCCCCCCCCCCCCCCTTGGGCGGCCAAGTGAAAATGTATCAGTGAAAAAAGTGAACAAAAATCACTTACGGGGGTTCAAAATAGCAAAAGAAAAATCGCCGCTTCGCGGCCATCACTTAAAAAAGTGAACAAAAATCACTTACGGGGTTTCAAAATAGCAAAAAAATCGCCGCCTCGCGGCTATCAGTGAAAAGAGTGAACAAAAATCACTTACGGGGGTTCAAAATAGCGGCTATCAGTGAAAAAAGTGAACAAAAATCACTTACGGGGTTTCAAAATAGCAAAAAAAAATCTCCGCTTCGCGGCCTTCACTGAAAAATGTGAACAGAAATCACTTACGGGGGTTCAAAATAGCAAACAAATTCGTGAAAAAGTGAACAAAAATCACTTACGGGGGTTCAAAATAGCAAAAAAAAATCGCAGCTTCGCGGCTATCACTTAAAAAAGTGAACCAAAATCACTTACGGGAGTTCAAAATAGCCAACAAATTCAAAAGTTAACAAAAATCGCTTACAGGGGTACTAAATAGCAAAAGAAAAATCGCCGCTTCGCGGCTATCGCTCAAAAAGTGAACAAAAATCACTTACGGGGGTTCTAAATAGCAAATAACAAATCGCCGCACTCAAAAAAGTGAACAAAAATCACTTAAGGGGGTTCAAATTATTACTAAAAAATATATATATATATGTATGTATATATACGTAGATATATCTCAGCACCCCCGGTGAAAAAATCGTTCCCAGGCCCCTGCATAAGGGCTCAACAAAAAATGAATGCATTCCTTGAGAACCCGAGGGGCAATATCATCTGACCCACTTGACTTAGATGACTTAAGCGAAGATACAAATTGTATAATCTCAAATACAGAAGTTGGTCTAAAAAACCACCTATTACACAGAAGGCACACGGTAAAATACTGAAAGGATGACAAAAAAGTACACGGTTATATATTGTTTAGATGTTGTCACCTATCACCTGGGTGACGAGGTACTCAGTAAAGTACCGTCTGAGGGGTTAGGGTTAGGGTTAGGGTTAGGGATAGGATCACTGTACAGATTATCCATCAGATTACAGAAGATGTCATCCCTTCAGTATTTTACCGTGTGCCTTTTTTTTTTTTACGGTGGTTTACTGTGTGCTTTTTGTGAATCGGGTGAAAAAACAAAGATGAATTATCATTATTTGGTTTCAAGTATTCATGAAAAGACTGTGGGACTAATGGAATTTCTCTACTTATTTTAGCGGGTAACCCAATGAAATACTTATTAAAAGATTCAGCCTTCTGTTTACTTGACACCAAAGATGATCCCTCATGAAACATCTCAGAAGGAATCGAACGCTTCTTACCCCTCCCTAATAATTCATTAATGTGAGACCATGTTTTTTAACATCACCCTTTACACGTTGAAACAAGTCATTGTAATAATTCATCTTTGCTAATCGAAGAGTTTTAACTAAAATATTTTTGTACATTACATACTTCTTTTTATTAGCATCAGTTGGTGTTTTAACATAATAACTATAAAGCTTGTGTTTACGATTTATTGACTTCAATAAACCACAAGTAACCCAAAGTTTCTTGCATTTTTTCTTACTTGTCACTTGAACAACAGGAAAACATTGTTCATACAAATCAGTGAAAACCTGAATGAAATATTTATATGAATCATTAGCACTATCCAGCAGGTACACATCCTGCCAGTCAGTATTCAATAGGTGTTGTAAATTTCATGTTTTGTGCTTAATTTATTGACATCACTATTATATCTTAAATATCCATTAAAAAGTGGAGGTAATAACTTGCTGAAATATGAAGACATACAACATGCAATGTGCAATTCATATATGTTATATGTAATTTATATTTTCATTTAAAAAAAATGATGTGTGTGTGCTAAATAATGTGATTTTAAGATTTTAAATGAAATGAGCAATTGCCCCATACACTCTTACAATAACTTAAAACCATATTACATTAATTTAAAACCATAATTATATACATTTACTTATATCTTCAAATTATCTAATACTACAACTATTCTCGAAATCTTTACAGAAATATAATTTTATGTAATTTGCTCAATCCAACTTAATTTTTCATCTATAAATACACCACAAACCCATTTATGTTTATATTTATCAAATTTGCATTGATATCTAAATTATGTGGTCTAAATATAATGCATCATACTTAACTGTAATTCATTTCGAGTCTTTTGGCTAAAAACCATGATTGCACTTTACTAATTTCTACATTGATTACATCATTAAAAATGTACTAAATCTTTACCCGACTTATATGGGCTTGTGTCATCAGCAAATAAAAGTACAGATAAAATATTACTTACATAATAATTGTAAATCATTAAAATAAAGAAAAAAAACAAAAGAAGCCCAAGGTTAGATCCCTGAGGCACACCAACATAAATATTTTAGAATGTGAATTATGACCATCTATACAAACATATTTTGTCCTATAACTTAAATATCTTTAAAACCACTTTAATGCACTTCCCCTTATTCCATAAAAAAGTAAGTTTTTGTAACAAAATAGAATGTACAATCAAATGCCTTTGACAAATCTTTAAACAAATCTGATAACTGCTTGTGTTTCCTCAAAGGTTTTGGCAAGTTCATCTGTAAAATCAATAAGGGTGTGAGTATAATACTGTATCATTTGGTAAATCACAATTGTTGACTATTATAAGCTATTGTGTTTATTAACACAAATATGTCAATTTATCATTTACAATTTTGTCTAAAATATTACTAAAAATGTATAAAAACAGAAACGGGTCTATCCTTATTCAATACAGTTTTACTACCTAAAAGTGGACCACCAAGCAAAGAACAACACATAATTATATGCTTTGATACCGTTTTTTTATATCAGATAGTTACCCAACATTTTGCAAAGGGTTCTGTAATTCATAAACAAAGCAATAAATTTCCCCCACTTACGGAACCACTACTATTTCCTGGTTCCATACGGGCCAGACATTTGCGAGTGCGCCAATGCTATTCACGCGTACGTTCGGAGAGAATAGAATCCCGGGCGATTCGTTCGCTCTGCACACACTTAGTCTCGTATATACAGACCCATTAACGCATGCTTTAGCATGGTGATGCGTTTTCCAATTAAATATTTTTTTCTAAACACATACTTTTGTGAACTTGTTGATGGAATGGAATACTAAAGATGATACCTTTCATGTATAAGGATTCTATTATTGGGTGGTGGTACCCTTTCATTATGTTATGAGTAAGATAATTGGGGCGTACATTTATGTTGAGAAAGGGGGGATGATGCGAGGGAGCGGAGCGACCAAGCCTGATGCCGCGAAGCACCCGAGGGGGAAGGAGTGTGGGAAGGGGATACCCCCCCCCCCTCCTCCCTTGATATAAGGGACCTTGCATGTTTAAGCATGACTAATAATCATCTCCCTCATGATTAGACCGATATACAAACATAAGCGAAATCAAACACACACACACACCCTACATGCATGTCTATACTATTTTTTTTATGTTGTCGTTGTTTGGGGGGAAGGGGGTATTGGAGGGGGTTTAGCCCCTCCCAGGTGGATTCATTGGTTTAAATTGGTGTTTAAAATATCACTTTACAAGTTTGGCAGTTTATTATTATAATTATTAGTTTTATTTTAGTTATTGATATTTAACTTTGAAAAAGTAGGGGATGTTAAATTTGCACAGGTCAACCCTCCCCCCCCCCCCCCCGGATCTACGCCCGTGAGTAAGGTATTACTTAAAATGTAATGTATTGTGTTGAAATTATGCTAAATTTATCAAAATTACGAAACTGTAATCGCGTTTGTCGGCTATCGCATACAAACTCTTCAATTAATAGTATGCATGGCTATTGATTGTAGCTCACTATATTTTAACTGTACCATACATTCTCACAAAGTTTCTCTTTTCATGAACATGCATATTCTTTTTACTCTTCATCTCAGATATAGAGAAGAGTTGTATGTAATTGCATTTAAGGAAAAACTAACCTGGTCCAGGGATATCTACCAAAAACACATTTAGGCGTAGGAGGCGGGGGACTGGTAACTGCATTGTGATTATACCAGCCCTGTGATTGACTAAAGCTCAGCGCAGACAGAGCCGACTCTACCCGATCCGACTGGTTTTTAGTCAGGCTAGAGTCAGTTTCGCTCAATCGGAGCCAACCCAACATAATGAATCGGCCTCGAATGACCTCCGACTGGCACTTGACTGGAAAAACCGGAGTCCACTCCTGGGGCAGCGCATACTGAGTTTATCAGGCTGAAAACCAGTCGGATCTGGTCGAGTCGGCTCTGTCTGCGCCGGGCATTATATGTATAACTGATTCTAATCGACGGGCCACTGATTCTAATCGACGGGCCATAGACCACTTCTGTAATGTATGCAAATAATATGCGTATGACGTCAGACTCCCCGTTGGCAAGCTTAACAATAGTAACTAGGTCCGGCAAGCTCCGGCAAACTTAGCTTGCCGGACCTAGTTACTATTGTTAAGCTTGCTTACGTCATACGCATATTATTTACATGCATTACAGAAGCGGTCTATTGTTCGATTTGACTTGTTTAATAAAATATCTTTATGGATTCGATTCTTCTGCATGTCCTGAAGATCTCACTAGTGTGCATGATTTTCTGAAGCGTTCACCAGCAGTTATACTGTATACTACGACAGTCAGCCTGAAACAAACAATCACAAAGAAACAAACAGTGTAAAGGATTACAGCGAGAAAAACAAATCTTGTCAATCCTGTTTACAAATAGACCCATCACCAAAGGGACACGGTTGTTGACGATATATTTTAGGAGCTAGTAATTGTCCATTTTCGGATTAGCGAACCCCATTTCATTTTCGGATTAACAAACCCTTCATCTTTTTTCGGATTAACGAACCTCATTTCAATTTTGGGATTGACGACCCTTCGGAATATTGAACCCGATTTATTTTTCGGTGAAACGAACCTTCGGAATATCGAATCCTTTTTCATTTTCGGAAAAACGAACCATCGTAATTATGAACCTTCGAAATAACAAGCCTTCGAATGAATGCAACACATATTCCGATAAATGAACCTATTCAGAATAACGATCCCCTGGACCCTGGTATACGAACTATGTACGTTCAGAATAATGAACCTTCGGAATAAGGAACCTTCGGGATAACGAACCGTCGGAATACCGACCCGCATACATACTTCTGGGCCCGTATTTATGTACTATAAATTTACCAAGTAAAAAAGCTAGCGGGACTTTACGAATATGGGGCCAGATCACCGGATATACAATAACTGTGATTAATGCTTGCCAAGCGACTCTTTGTCTTGATGTATATGCAAAATTAGAGGGATTGATTGGATAATGACAAGAAAAAATATAATATAACATATTTGTATAGCGCCTACTGCAGTCCAGCCTCTAAGCGCTTTGAGAAGAAAGTTGTAGATAGAGTCCATGTTTGAGCTATGACTGAAAATGTTCTTGGAAGAGATACGATTTAAGGTTGATTTTGAAAGAGTCAACAGAAGGAGAGTTTTTAATCCGGTTTGGGAGAGCGTTCTAGAGAGAAGGACCGATGAAGGAGAAGCTGCGCTCACCATATGACCGGGAGAGAGCCTTGGGTTGGACGACGAGGTTATGGGTAGCTGACCTAAGTTGACGAGTTGGTGTGTATGGAATGACATGTTCTTGTAGATAGCTGGGAGCTTGACCGTTCATGCATTTGTACATGAGCAGGAGTAACTTAAAACGTATTCGAAGGTGGACAGGCAGCCAGTGAAGGTTATGAAGAATTGGAGATATATGATCATGGCGTTTGGTGCGAGTTATGATGCGAGCGGAAGCATTTTGTAAACGTTGTAGTCTTGAGACATCTGTGTCGGGGGATCCAGTTAGTAAGCTGTTACAATAGTCGATGTGTGAGGTGATAAAGGCATGAACTAGCTTTTCTGATGTTGGTTGATCAAGGTATTTCCGGAGACGACCACTCCAGCCCATCCAGCCCTGATAACTTTGCCAATTTGATCTGTCATCTGGAGGTGCTTGGAGAAAATAACGGCAAGGTTCCTTGCTATTTCAACTGGTTTCACGTAGAGGTCCCCAATTTTTTATTGGCGGAGTGGGGTTGCACGTTTGAAAACGAGAACTTATATGAAGAATTTCTGTTTTACTATCATTGAATTTTAGTTTGTTATTAGTGGCCCAGGACTTGACATCAGCAACACAGGCTTCTAAGCGTTGAATGGCACTCAAAGTCTCTGATGGTGTGAAATCGATGTATATTTGAATGTCATCCGCGTACATCATGTTATTAAGGTGATGTGCAGATATAATGTCACTGATTGGAGAGGTGTAAAATGTGAACGCTGGTGCACCAATGACCGATCCCTGCGGAACACCACAGTTGAGAGTGTGGCATTCAGATGTACAGTTATCGATGACAACAGACTGCTTCCGGTCTTTGAGGTAGGATGAAAACCAAGCAACAACTGTTTCAGTCAAACCATAAAGCGAGTGAAGTCTTTCCAGGAACAGCGCATGGTCGATAGTATCAAATGCTGCACTAAAGTCGAGAAGAACCATGAGGGTTTCTTTGTGCTCATCAGTTGCTCGAAGAAGGTCATTTTGAACCTTAAGAAGTGCAGTTTCTGTACTAAAATTTGACCTGTAAGCTGATTGTGTAGATGCATACAAATTATTAGTTTCAAAATAATATTGAAGTTGAGTGCAGGCACATCTTTCAATCACTTTAGCAAGGAAAGGAATTTGTGACACTGGGCGATAGTTCTGCAAAATGTTTGGATTAAGGCTTGTTTTTTTTAAGAATTGGTGTCACATGAGACAGTTTAAGAGATTCAGGCATAACTCCGGAGGATAGAGACTTGTTGACAATTTCAGTTATCACTGGTACCAGAACGTTGATGCATTTTTTAAGAAGCGGAGTTGGTATTGGATCCAGGGCGCACGTTTTAGAGGGCGAGCCCATTATTATCTTTCTGACAGTCTCTTCGGACACTTCTGAAAAGTCAAACTTCAACTCGGTTTGTTGACTTTGAAGTTCCACTGTGAGAGGTGGAGAGCTTGTGGCGTTCAAATCAGCACAAATATGTTGTATCTTGGTGTAAAAACAAAACAAAACAATGAGAATACATCCGATTGCTCATGGCAGCCATCGATGGGGTTTGTGAAATTCCACACCATATAGGTCATGCCAAGTGGGGAAAACGGTTATATACTGGTCAATTTTGTCTTAATAGCCACGATAAAAAAAATATGAGCCAATGATCATTATTGGAGCAACCAAGTCTTATAATGCGATGGATGTAGCAATTAGATAAGTTTCCAATATTATTGCCCTATAATACAGTAATGATAATTTAAGAGTCCCGTTTCTTACCTCTCCATGTGTAATGCTCACAGTCAGTCTTCCCTTCCTGCTGAACTCATCACACAATGAGTTCAGATCCTCGGTGGTACTGCATCTCGTCAACCTGCAATACACATACTTATAAGCAAAATCTTAAACATTTTCGCGGCAATAATTACAAGGTGTTTCATTAAGGAGATGGGGGGGGGGGGGGGGGGTGGGTAGGAGAGCATACATATTACTAGGGGCCGGCGCCGCCCCTCCCCTCGCCTATGAAATAATAATTATATCCTAGATTTCGGCATTCATGATTTTGCATCCAGTAATCGGTTATAATTAAGATGATTCATACAATAATTATGATTTGAATGAATGTCTGTTTATAACATTTTATGTGCATTTTCGTTTTGTGTGTGTGTAGATCAATGCGTATCTGATCTGTGAGTGTGTGTGTGTGTGTGTGTGTGTGTGTGTGTGTGTGTGTGTGTGTGTGTGTGTGTGTGTGTGTGTGTGTGTGTGTGTGTGTGTGTGTGTGTGTGTGTGTGAGAGTGTGTGTGTGTGGGTGTGGGAGTACGTGTTTGCACACGGTGTCACGGTGTCAATTACGATGTTTCGAGTACTCACGAGATAGTCTTGAGAGAGTTATGACCCTCCATGGATCGGATGATGTCGGTTGCCTTCTGGTTACCGACATGCAGGTCAGTGACGGACAACTTGGTGATGCCGGGGCATGACGTCATCACTGTCTTGCTGAATAACGCAGACTCGCACAGAGAAGTACCCGACTCTACACTGCGTACGTGTAGTTCAGGAAGACGGGTGAACCCGGAGAACGCAGCAGCTTTGAAAATAGGTTCAACATGATCCCTCCGCGTGAATGAGATAGTGAGCTTCTCTAATCCGGGACAAAGTGCGCAGAGTCCCAGATCGCAGAGATGGTTCAGCGACTTGTCATCCACGTCAAGCTCCAATACAGAACAACCAACAGATGATTCCTGCCAGGCGCCGTTTAAAAAAAGAGGAATACACAGAATCTATTATTTACACTTAAAGTAATACAATAAATTAAATTAAATTTGGTATTTTATTATATTGGATTATCAAATTAAAAAGAGAAAATTACATGCATCTAGGGCATAATACAATCTTGATTATCATGCGGCCCTAACTGTTGAGATGCGTGTATACCGGCATGGGCCTATTCTGTGACATTACTGAATAATCATTTAAAAATTGTAATTAAAGTAAAACCCAAACAATTTTGTTATTTGATTTGTCTAAAATATATTGCACTACTAACCGTTTCCTCATTTGTTATTGTGTCTGATTCTGTGTCGCTGCCGCGTGTGTCGGGTTCAATGCGATGTAATGTGAGTGCTTCGATTGTTGGGAGATACAGGATAAGGGCAAGGCGTTGTCGTGTTAGTGTGACCCCTCCCAGCTGCAACGTTTTTACCTAAATATTAAGATTATTCACATATAATGTACAATTAGTATAATTCAATGTAAGTCCACAAGCCAGTGTGTGAATATTAGGGGTCCCCCTCCCCCCCCCCCCCCCCCCCATGTATGATACGCGGTTTACATTTCATGGGTGCAAAGGAAACAACGGAACGTTTCTGAACTGCATAATAAGACATTACCATGCTTAGATATCATATTTTCTACATGCATGAAGTACAAATTGTACAATTTCGAAAGGCAATTGGACGATTTACAAATTAGCATAGATAGAGAGGGAGAGAGGGGGAATGCAACGTAATTTGGCACTTATTCCATAGATGATGACTTGTAAACTAGGTCTGGCGAAAAGAACTCCATAAAAATAAACACAGTAGAGATTGTAGACTTCATGGGAAATGACTGCCAAATTCCTTTTCTTGAGGAAAAATTACGTATAGAGAGCCTAAGTGTGACAATCTAGGCGCTGTAGTTCTTTAAAGGCAACATGTGGTATGTTCTTACTGTCCATGATGACGGCGCTAGTGATAACAATGCAGTGTACCATTTATCCGCATGCTCACTCCCATCTATCTTGAGTGATCGAAGGTTTGGCATGGAAGAGACAGCTCTCCAAAAGTGTTCAAATGAAACGTGACCCAGGACGCAGTCCTCAAGGGACAGTTTCTCTATCTGGAGAGGGGAACAAGAGTATTATTTTCAATATTGTGATGATGAAGCACCGCGTTTAAAAAATAATAATAATTTACACTACCGGTATTTATATAGCGCCTATCACGATTGATAATCATCTCTAAGCGATTTAAAAGTATATTATTACCCCGGTCATAGGATAAAATACAAACCAGTATACATTGTGTGCACCATCTCCACTCCCTTTTCCCTCCAAGCTCTCAAAGGACTTCAAATAAATGGTATAACTTACTTATTAAATAAATACAAAATTCGACAACTAATAGTCGACTATAACAGTAATTTTAATTCAATCGCACTAAATATTATGATAGAGAGTGTTTATTTCATAAGTTAGAAATCAGAAATCTATACTCTAGGCAAGTCAAGCAATACCATGTGCTATCCATAATTTATGCTTAACTTTGAACGTTTCAGCACACGTCTTTAATGGTGATTTACAAATTAATGAAATCAAAATGTGGTTGATACAACATTATGAAGGTAACTCACTAATTGGATATGGTTAGGGTTAAAAACGCGAGAAACCATTATCTTACTTGTGACTGTTTATCTCCTATTAATACATGTATTATGTAAAACTATAGCTTCATCTAAAATCTCTTAAAACAATGACCCCGGAGTTTCAAAACGGTCATATATTCAGGCATAGTCGTATTCAATATTTATTTAGCTTCTTTCCGTACCGTAGATGGTTGACGCATATAGGGTGTGTTTGAATACCTTTGGGGTTTTGGGTTTGGGCACCCCGAACATCCACCCCCCCCCCCCCCCCCCCCCCCATCCCGGTATACACTTATGTATTTGAGAAATATGCATCTACATTCGGGCAGTTATGTATTAAACCATTACGTGTTAGGGCAAAACCCTGTTATATTCTGGCAAAACATGTCATATTCGGGTAAAGTGATGGCAAAATAGGGCAAACCCAATCTGTCACCCCATGAATTCAGGTTTCAACCTTTCGTGAGATCTGTTATTACCGGTGACTGCGATGCTCCTGCTGCCATTCCTGCAAAGAACGCATCATCAGCGTGAAATTGCAATACTTCGAATTCACGAAGTTCGGGTAGCGTGACGAGGCCAATACCAGCGTGGTATGAGATGTCGTCAGGGTCGTCATTGACAGGCCTTGTGCTTGAACCGACGCATTTGTCAACCTTTTTCTGTCAAAATGAACATACAAAACACGCACACACACACATAATGATAAACAAAATCCAAGATACCTGCCAAAACCCCCATGAAGATAAGATATTGTAATTTCTAGAACGTCCAGAATGGGTTAATAGAAAGTATCGTGTATGATTTTTGCATTTTTATCGAGTGAATGTGTATGTGAGATTCATCATCAAACATTGCATGATACACATAATATTCCAAATTCTTCGATGAAGTTACCTAATATAAATATTATGCTTATTCATGTTAACCATTTTGATTAAATTTACTTTTTGTGAAAGATTTAATGGAACTTCTAGATATGCCGCTTTCATTATGTCATACTCAATGGAAATGGGAAGTGTTTTTAATTGTATTAGGCCGGGTACAAATAAATTATATATTCCGTCAAAATAATACGCATTTACATGAACATATAGTTATTCGAAGGGTTTAGAGAACAACTTAAACATTCCTGTGGGCAATTTAATCAAACAGCATAATTATCCTGTAATAGGTTTTCTAAAAACCAATAGTTTACAAGGATAATGTTGCTAAAATAGAAAATAGTCTATACTAACACATAACAAATTTTAATCATTTGCTTTACCGATGTGATGCTCGCGGCCAGTGTATACCGATAATAGATGTAGTCGGCAATGGAAATGTTCAAGGAACTTGACTGTCGCAAAACTTCTACTGCAGGGGCGATGGTTTCCTTGTCGTGGCAGCCATAGGCCACTCTCATGATGAATCGCTCATTTTTCACATTCTCGCAGAGAGCTTCCATCACAGCCCTCCCAGCGTCTCCCCCCTTTGCTGCGGCAAATGTTAGGATGTACTCATGCGCGTTGTAGTCTTTCAGAACACACTTCAGAACCGTCTGGAACTCCCCAGGGTCGGTTTGGTAGAGAGATGCGACGTAGTTACCCGCCATACACTCTTGCATTAACTTATGAGGGAACTCTGCCTCAGTCACGTGCTTAACCCCCTTCTTTCTCTCATCCCTCGACGCTAGTCTCTTCTTCATCGACATGATTCCGATCTCGCAGGCAGTTTTGACGGCTTTCGAACACCAGCCAAATTCTTTTTCCCGAAATAGCAAATCCTTTGAAAGCAATCCTTCGTATGCTAATTTGCCTATCGGGTTGAACGCTTCTTTACATCTATCTATACATTCCCCCAGCTCTTCTTCACTACCAGCTTCTTCGCATTTGCTGTAATGGTGTTCAATGATAGATTGAATCATTTCCTCAAAAATTTGAGGAAACGTTTGAAGCTTACTCACTGCCTCTCTTCTCGACCCATCCTTCCAAACGTGACAAAGCATGGAACAGAAGATCGGGATGTGTGCCAGATGATCGCGTAGTAACTTGTTGGTCTCTATAAGTTCAAGAAGACTCTCTGCAGATATTGCGTCATTGTAATCACTGAAGAATTTCCTAATGTGGGTTGCTTTATCTTCTTTTTTGAAGCCTTTGACTCGAACACGTTCGTACTGCTTGTTGATCTTGTCAACACCGGTGATTTGATCTGCACGCCATGGTCGGGTAGTGACAATGAGAGGGACGTTCTTCATTTTCTCGCCCCTCATAACCTGCACCAAAACGTCATTGGAACTGATTTTTGAAATATCTCCTTTATACTCGTCTAAACCGTCGAATAGCATAACTGCTTTGGTCGGGTTACTTCTCACGTATTCATCAAGAATTTGTCCCGGGATTTCTGCTTCATCGATCTCATAAAGAAACTCATTAGGTATGTCACAAAAGTAACGGACCTCGTGCTTTTCCCTCAATGTAACAAGAAAGAGAAGATCTATCTCCTGTATGTACTTGCCGATCGCCCAATCGTATGCCATTCTCTGCAGGAGAGTCGTTTTGCCGACGCCCGCCTCTCCTAGAAAGGCAATTTTCTTCTTTCCTCCGCTAGACAGCAAGAGCTTGAAGATACCCTCATATTCTACCGGCTCGGTCTTCGGTCCCTTTTCTTTCAGCAGCTCGAGGTTTACGTAGATCATTTCCTGCTTCATGCGCGAGTGTGGATCCAGAGGAGATGTTTTAATGTCGTTGTACTCAGCAATATAGTGGGATTTCAATCGGGACCGGTAGTCTTCCAGATCATCTTGAGTCATTCGACCTTTGTAATAAGAACAAAATACTACATTTCAGAGGAACTATGGTTAAAGAGAGATATAAGTCGGTTCTATTTTATATCTTGTACTCCTTAATGTAGTGGGATTCCAATCGTGACCGGTAGCCTTTTAGATCTCCATGGGTTATTCCACCTTTGTGATGAATGAGAACAAAATACAATAAGAGGATCCCTGCTTAAAAATATTTATAAATCTGTTATTTTCTCATAAAAGCATGGATTCAATCCATATTGAAACAAAAGATAGCTGAAGGGGGGAACATTTTTGATAGATGGTTGCGTAGCACAATACGCATCAATTCGAAGTATGCATGTAATAATCATTATTTTCAAAGATAGATTGCATAATTTGGTCCAATAGATATTTTCCACCCTGCCATCTGATTGCACTTGATCTGTTGAAATCAAGTTCATAACACCTACTCATGAGTTAGCAGACAATGCATACCAACTCTGAATGCCTAGGTAAAGCCTCTTGAAATCCTGGCGGAAAGTAGGACAATTGGTTTTGTGATACGTCCTCGTGAATGCACACACTCATTGACTTATACACCGGGTTTCATGGCAGAAATGTTATGTTATAATGAATAATTTCCTTGATGATATATATATATGTCTAAAAAGCTATGTGTCTCTTCTTTTATTTGATATACAACTTATGGCACATAATTCACGCATGACTGAATTAGAACGATAGAAAGTGGTGTTACCAAAATTCAATTTGCGCGCAGAAATTGCAAGTTTGGGTGATGTTTTGGGGAGAGTTTTAAGAGTAGTAAACGTATTTATTTTGAAAAAGGACAGACCCGCATGAAAATTCATAATTTTATCTTTTATATGACACCTCATGATTAAAAAATAAATTATATATGCCAGAGAACGAATACAATGAAAACATGCTTGATTCCAGCCCAAATGAGTAACTTTCCTGATATAGCCTGTTTCCTGATCCCCATGTTTGTGTAAATTCACTCATGCATCAAAGTCCATTGTCAGCTGCTAGTCAGGAAAGCTGAGCGACTTCTTACTCAACTTTTACTCATTCGGGCAGAAATCAGGCATGTTTTCATTGTACTCGTTCTCTGGCATAAATCATTTATTTTTTTAGCATGAGGTGTCATGTAAACGATAAAAATATGAACTTTTATGTGGTGTTTGTCCTTTTTAAAAATAAGTACGTTTACAACTCTTAAAACTCACCTAAACTTCAAATTTATGCGTGCAAATTGAATATTGGTAACACCACTTTCCATTGTTCTAATTCAGTCATGCTTGAAGTATGTGCCATAAGTTGCACATCAAATGAAAGAAGAGACACAGAGCTTTCCAGGCATATATATATCATCAATAAAATTATTCATTATGACAGAAATTTTCTGCCATGAAACCCGGTTTCGTTTTTTCTGGGACACGGTGTACATGTACAAAGCTTCTCAACTTTGTACAAAAAGGTTTTAGGGCCCTAATTTTGTAATCCGATTTGAAAGATATTGATAAATGTATGCCGCTTTCTAAATGTATTGAACAACATCATAATAATGCGGCATTGTTTAATGATAAAGAACCCTCAAACGCCCCTCGCCCTCTACATTTACACAAGGGCAGCTATTAAGCGACCTGTCAATAATTAAGCGACCTGATTTCGGTCTGTGTTGGATTCTTGAATGTGTGAAAGTGACTTTACCTCCATGTTTCCCTCCTCCCGAGATTTCGTCGGCAATTCGTTGGAAGCCGACTCTCTGGAGTGCGCTAGTAAGTCTGGTCAGCTGGTTCGATATGAGCTCACTCCCTCTGCCCACGACCGAAGCATGCAGAGCGTGCCATAGGATGTAACACGGGGTCCTTGGTGGTTGGTTTCGATGGCTCTTGTCATGTCAGGGCCGGACACCCCTAGCTCTCTCCCCACTTTCTCGATGTGGATGCTGTTTGTCAGTGCGTCTGCTACCTTACAGAGGACATCCTCTATAGTGTTACCACGTAGCCCGCTTGAAGACGCCATGTCTAAGGATCAAGAGTAATATTAAAGGAAATATATATATATATATGTTTTTTCATGTCGATAGATGCCAAATCGTCTCATCTATCAAGTGCCACCTGGCCACTAGCAAAACAAATTTTCGTTCACGCTTGGGCGAACACTGACTGTTTTTGTCCAGAGTGTGAAAAATGACTTGCGCCCTGTAGAGGGCGCTTCAAGAAATAATTTGTTTGTAAGGTGATACAAAATTGAGTGCAAATTTGATAGAGCACACAATTTTAATGACAGAATAACTTTATTTCATCAAAATCGGTTCAGAGTGACCTGAAATATCAATAAATATATATTTTTATTTATGGAATAAATATGGAATCCCACATTTATTCCAAAATTTAAGAAAAATTGAATATAATGCCTACACTTTTTTTTTAAATATTGAACAGGACACACATGATCGTACTCGAAGTGAAAAACTACACACTATAATTGCCCTTTCAAGTACATCTTTTAAATAAAATTATATATCCCCCCGTACAATTGGTTACAACAACATCATAATAATGCGGCATTGTTTAATGATAAAGAACCCTCAAACGCCCCTCGCCCTCTACATTTACACAAGGGCAGCTATTAAGCGACCTGTCAATAATTAAGCGACCTGATTTCGGTCTGTGTTGGATTCTTGAATGTGTGAAAGTGACTTTACCTCCATGTTTCCCTCCTCCCGAGATTTCGTCGGCAATTCGTTGGAAGCCGACTCTCTGGAGTGCGCTAGTAAGTCTGGTCAGCTGGTTCGATGAGCTCACTCCCTCTGCCCACGACCGAAGCATGCAGAGCGTGCCATAGGATGTAACACGGGGTCCTTGGTGGTTGGTTTCGATGGCTCTTGTCATGTCAGGGCCGGACACCCCTAGCTCTCTCCCCACTTTCTCGATGTGGATGCTGTTTGTCAGTGCGTCTGCTACCTTACAGAGGACATCCTCTATAGTGTTACCACGTAGCCCGCTTGAAGACGCCATGTCTAAGGATCAAGAGTAATATTAAAGGAAATATATATATATATATGTTTTTAAATACATACTTCAGACAATGTTTCATTTAGTTTTGGTATACAGGGCGTATCAAAAAAAGCGTTACACTTTTGAAAAATCTGTCAAAATTACATTTCAAAATATTTTGAAGATTTTTTCATGTCGATAGATGCCCAATCGTCTCATCTATCAAGTGCCACTAGCAAAACAAATTTTCGTTCACGCTTGGGCGAACACTGACTGTTTTTGTCCAGAGTGTGAAAAATGACTTGCGCCGAATTGAAAGAAGAGGGAAAATTAAACCACCAGTCCTTATAAGTAATACCATTAAAACAAATTGCTCCTTTGCATAAATTAAGGATTATGTTATGATCATAGGCGTACCCAAATGGTAAAATTAATGTCCTGCCATTAATCCGTCATAAATATGACATCTAAAATATGGCGTCGGTTCGACAATGTGCCGATGATAGAGCTCTAGCAAATTAAGAGGTCGTAATAATAAATGGTTGTTAATTTGATGTCGGGCCGATGTAATTAATTAGACATCTGAAATATGACGTCAAACCGTTATCCTGTAGATGTCAAAACCGTTATCAATGGAACAAGTCGGCAAATAGTCATTAAATTAATGTCGTGCCCATGTCATTAATCCGACATGAATAAGATATCTCAAATATGACGTCGGGCTAATATCGCGCCGATGTTGGAACTGGTAGCAAATTAAGAGGTTGGTCAAAGATTGTAAATTTGATGTTGGGATTATGTTATTAAATATACATAAATATGACAGCTCAAATATGACGTTGGGTCAATGTTGTATCGATGTCGGAACTGGCGACCATTTTGCCGGCATGTTTCATGCTGCCAGTTCTGACATCGGCATGATATCGCTATGGCGTCATCATTGAGATGTCATATTCATGTCTAATCACTGACGTCGCCACAACATCAATTTAATGAACATTTGCCGAGTTGTGTCATTGCTGCAAGTTCTTACATCGGCTTGACATCATATTAAAGAGGTCACATTGATGTCTAATTAATAACATTGGACCGACATTTTACTACCATTTACCAACCTCGTAAATTGCCATCATTTCCGACATCGGCGCGATATTAGCACGACGTCACATTGCACATGTCATATTCATGTCGGATTATTGACGTCGGCTCTACATCAACTTAATGACTATAAGCCGAGTTGATTCATTGTTGCCCATTCTGACATCGGCAGGATTTCGGTTCGACGTCAGAATTGATATTTCATATGTTTGTCTCCTTAATAACCCGACATCAATTTCACAACCATTTACCGACCTCTCTAATTGCTACCAGTTCCAACATCGGCGCAAAATTAGCCCGACGTCATTTTTGAGATATCATATTCATGTAGGACTATTGACATCGGCGCAACATCAATTTTATGACCATTTGTCATATTTATGACGGATTAATGACAGGACATTAATTTTACCATTTGCCGACTTGTTCCGTTGCTGAAGGTTCTGTCTTCGACGGAATATATGTTTGCCGTCATAGTACAGATGTCTAATAAATTACATCGGGCTGACATCAAACTAAACACCATTTACAGAACTCTTAAATTGCTAACAAGTTCTAACATCGGCACAATATCGGACTGACATCATATTTGGGGTCTCATATTTATATCGGAGTAATGACATTGGCCCGACATAAATTTTTCAACCTACCTTCTATATTGCTACCAGTTCCGATATTCGCGCGATATTAGCCCGACGGCATATTTGACATGTCATATTCATGTTGGAGTATTGACATTGGTGCAACATTGATTCGATGACCATTTGCCGACTTGTTTTATTGCTGCTAATTCTGACATCGGCAGGATATCGGTGTGACGTCATAATTGAAATGTCATATTGAGGTTAAATTAATAATATTGGGTTAATGTCGGAGTGGCGGACATTTTAATGTCGGGCCAACGTCAGAATTTGATGTTGGCCCTTTGTTGGGTAATTGACATTGGGCCAGTGCCAACAATTAATGGTAAGCCAACATGACAAAATGACATTGGGCCAATGTTGGGCTGGCGGACATTTTAACGTCGAGCCCACATCAGAATTGTATATATATCTCCTATGTCAGGATTCGGTGTTGGGCCATTGTCGGAAATTGACATTGGCTTAACATCACAGAATGATGTTGTGACAATGTTTGGCTAGCGGACACTTTAACCTCGAGCCCACATCATAATGTTATGTTGGGCCAATGTCATGAGTTGATGTTGGGCCATTGTCAGAATTTGACGTTAGGCCAATATCACAAAATGACGTGGTTACGATGTTGGGCTGGCGGACATTTTAACGTCGGGCCAACGTCAGAACTTGATGTTCTCTCAACGTCAGGAATCGACGTTGGGCATACGTTAGAACTGACATTGGGCCATTGTCAATAATTGATGTTGGGCCGAAATCGCAAAATGACGTTGGGTCAGCATTAAAAAAAAATCGGATGTTTAATGTAGACCCAACGTCCTCTTACAACGAATTTTACATCGGCCTAACGTTGTCACAATGTCAGGTGGCTAACAGGGTTATTCCGTTGTGCTTCCTAAGAATTAGGGGAAAGTGAGTATATAGTATTTGGTAAAAGTGCCTGATTAACAGACGTCAACTTTTTGTCAAACTTTGAATCCCTCCCACACGAGTTCGTGATACGTAAACCATGCATACATAATTAGTCGTCATTTATGAGATATCATATTCATATTGGACTATTGACATTGGCGCAACATCAGTTTTATGACCATTTGCCGACTTGTTTCATAGCTGCCAGAGGCTGACATCGGCAGGATATCGCTATGGCGTCATCATGGAGATGTCATATTTATGTCTAATCATTGACCTCGGCACAACATCAAGTTTACAACCATTTACCGACCTCCTAAATTGCTATCAGTTCCAACATCGGCGCGATATTGGTCCGACGTCATTCATGAGATGTCATATTAATGTTGGACTATTGACATCAACGCAACATCAATTTTATGACCATTTGCCGACTTGTTTCATAGCTGCCAGAGGCTAACATCGGCAGGGTATCGCTATGGCGTCATCATTGAGATGTCATATTCATGTCTAATCGATTTTGATTGGGCCATTGGCGGAAATTGACGTTGGGCCAACATCACAGAATGATGTCGTGACAATGTTGGGCTAGCGGATATTTTAACCTCGAGCCGACATCATAATGTTATGTTGATCCAATGTCATGAGATGATGTTGGGCCATTGTCGGAAATTGACGTTATGCCAATATATCACAAAAATGACGTAGTGACGATGTTGGGCTGGCGGACATTTTAACCTCGAGCCAACCGCGATAAGCCGACATCCGGCCATCAACTTATGACATCGGCACGACGTCAGGTGGCTAGCGGGGTTCTATATAATTATGATCATACTGGGTGAGATTTACATGTTTAATTTGTTTGCAAAACGTGTGAAATTGTATGCAAAGAAACGAATTTGAATTCACGGAAGACGTTATTACGTAATCGCGAATCGTCTCGCTTTAAATTGAATGAAAATTTTACGAAAAAGAAACACGTTTTAATTCGAATGAAAATAAAATGTTTTTGAATGATCGTTTTATGAATTCAAATGCTAAAAAGCGAATTTGAACGAAAATAACAGCTGCGGTCACGGTGACAGAATCGGCGAAATTGAATGAACATACAATTAATTTGTGTGACCAACTTACGAAATTGACCAAGAAATCCTATATTAAGAAGTATATCCGATCGAAAAATATAAATTACAAAATGCCTACACTTTTTCAAAAATTTTCAAAAGAGGTTTTTCAATAGTACTGTTATTGGTGATCTCTCTATCTCATCATTATTTCAACAAAACATAACATGCACAATTTTGTATGAAAAATGGTTGAAACCCAATGCTTTTTAGAGAGCGCCCTCTTTTTGAATGATAACAGGCTTATTAATAAGTCGTTTGTAATTTTCTATACTGTTCGAGCGTGGTGGAGTTATAACTATTAGTTTGTTATGTTACTGTCCAGGTTCTTGTTACTAACGCTCATCCTTACCAAAACTGTACTACCCCTTCAATTGTGCTTACATCTCCTCTTACATGCAATGAGTTTCAGATCGCAATATCAACCTGTCATGCATCGATCCTGCACTGCCAGAAGAAAAAATTACATATATGCCATTCGATTTGAATAGTTATCCAGAATCAATAATACGTTAATCATACCGCGTGGCCCGGACTAAAAAAGACTAGTGCCCAAGTATTTAATACTTATGAATCTCTCACTAATAATCCAGGCATGTTGTTGTCGAAATCACCTTTTGGTCCCAGCAGTGTATTTCGATCCATCTACGTTTATGCACTGTTAATAATCAATATCGCTTTCCAATTCCCCTGAGAGCAATTCCAGTCTTTCATTAAACACTATCAAACTATTGTAAAGGCATAGCTATCATTAAGGTAAAGTGGTTCCAAATTATGTAAGTTGATCAACAATCTGGTACTAATAAGTGGTATATAGTCTTACCTTCCGGTTCTTTTGCGTATTCTGAATCTAAAGCAAACAGTTCATCATGCAATATTAGTAGTTGATCAGTTCTCCAGAAAACGTCCCTATAAAAGCGATCCACTGGCACTGTGTGAAAGAGTTGTGGGCGTTGACATTGTATTTTTCTAATGAACTGAACAATGCACATGAAATAAACTCATACAATTTGCTCGATCCGCGGCATCATTTAAAATACAATAAAAGTACAAAGTACAGAAATAAGATCCAAATGTAGTCTTGCGTGACTTGTATCAAAATGAAATAGTAATAATAAGCTTAGTGTCGTTAATATAGTCATGGCATTTACAGTGGCGTAGCAATGGCTTTAATTCTAGGTGAGTTACAGCTGCATATGGGTGAGTTTTCGTGCAGGAGTACTATGCCGTTGATAGGTGTAAACATATTATCATCAATTTGTTTTTTGTATTCCACTTAAATACATTTGAAATACACGTGAATAGTAATGTTACATTATAATAAATGGTAGTAATAGTATTTTATTCAACAAAATGTCACATTCACAGCTACAAGCTGAATTGTAGTGTCATTTGCAACACGAAATAACATAAATGAACTCACGAGGTAAAAAGAAATTTTAGTTAGAGAAATAAATCATAATTTGTATACATGAATAGTATCACGAATTAGCCATGAATACTATTAAAAATTGTATTATTTTTTTATTTATCGATTAATACATTAAAGGTAGTGTTGAGTATTGGTATTTCCCGAAGTGCCCCCCGATATTTTTTTGTGAGATAATAAACCCCCCCCCCCCCCATAGCAAAAAGTTAGATCCGCCCCTGTTTCCCACTATATGGATTATGAGGATGAGGGGAAGGGGGAGGGGGGGGGGGGGGGGCAAGTTCAACACACATGCACCTTAAAGGGATAGTTGGGTTTTGTTATAGAGGGCTATTATTTTGATCAAAATCGGTTCAGAAATGGCTGAATTAATATACATAAACAATAACCATTTGTAATAAATGTGGGGTCCCACATTTAATCGATAATTTTGAACCAGCCGTTAATTTTTTTTTTTAAATGCTTCCTTTTTTAAAAACAATTTAAAAAGAGGTTTTTTAATAGTTGTTGATTATCTCTCTACCTAATCACTATTTCAACACAACACCACATGCACGATATTGTATTTAAAATAGATGAAACCGATGAGTGTTCAGAGAGCGCCCTCTATAGAGTTTTAACGGCTCTTTTTGAATGCTTTCTACTTGTAATTTTGTATT
The DNA here is from genome assembly GCA_037951105.1 of Echinarachnius parma. Lineage (NCBI taxonomy): Eukaryota > Metazoa > Echinodermata > Echinoidea > Clypeasteroida > Echinarachniidae > Echinarachnius > Echinarachnius parma. Next base: position 114,373 of record JBAMJV010004033.1, read on the forward strand.
CCTTTCGAGCATGGTGGAGTTATAACTATTAGTTTGTCTATTGTGCAGGTTTTGGTTACTAAAATTCAATTTGACCGAAACTGTACTCTCTTTACAAGAACTCAACTATATTATGAAAAAAATAATGATTAAAGACGTATGAGGGCTTCCAATATAAATAGTACACCCAATATCTGTATTCTACGTCACGCATAATTTAAAAAAAAAGAGCCTCACTTATTTTTGTTTCCCACTATGTATGGAATATGAGGATGAGGGGAAGGGGGGGGGGGGGGGGGGGCAAGTTCGACACACATGCACCTTAAAGGGATAGTTGGGTTTTGGTACAGAGGGCTATTTGATCAAAATCGGTTCAGAAATGGCTGAAATTTCCATAAACATAACCATTTTGTAATGATTGTGGGGCCTCACAATTATTCGATAATTTTGAACCGGCCGTTACAAATTTTCTAAAATTGCTTCCTCTTTTAAAAAAATTACAAAAGAGGTTTTTGAATAGTTGTTGATTATCTCTCTATAGGGTCTATAATTACTATTTCAACAAAATTTCACATGCACAATATTTTACTTAAAATGGTTGAAACGGATGAGTGTTTAGAGAGCGCCCTCTGGAGTTTTAATGGCTCTTTACTTAATAATTTGTAATGTTTTATTCATTTCGAGCATGGTGGGGTTATAACGATTAGTTTGTAATGTAATGGTGCAGGTTTGTTACAAAAATTAAGTTTGACCAAAACAGTAGGCTACTGTACTCCAGTGGCGGATCTACGGGGGGGGGGGGGGGGGGGGTTAGGGGGTTTAACCCCCCCCCCCCCCCCCCCCCCCCCCCCCCTTGGACGGTGATGTGCATAGAAAAACGCCATCATGTGTCCAGACCATTGAGACCTATATATATCTCTATGGTCCAGACCCAGACCCAGACCCAGACCCAGACCCACACAGTAGGCTATCCGCATTACCATAACTCAACTATATCCCTTTAATTTGTTCCCGTCCCGTGGTAATTCAATTCATAATATATATATATATTTATGTAAGAGGGGGCAATCCTTCAAGCATTATAATGCAATAATTATTGTACATAGCAATTACCTCTTTACTAACCACTGTGGGTACTTTGGGTACCTGGTCTGGTGAAAATTAGCTTGGTGCACCTATAGGGTTGCCCGCCGCTAGTATGCTCCCCGGGGTGTTGAGAATGTGTACAAGATAATTGTGCGGTCTGAACTGTACCATATGACCAGGGGTAATAATGCGCTTAGAGGCTGTTCTGCATTAGGCGCTATATAAGTGCGATATATTATTATTATTATTATTATTATTATTAGGTCCCGCTCTGGTTCAAATTTATGAACCAGATCATGACCCTGAGTCATGGGCGTCGATACAAGTAGGCTAATACCCATTCATCAGGGGGGATGGATGAATGGATCATCCCCCCTGATCAATGGGTATCAATGACAGATCGACGCCCGTGCCCTGAGTGCCTATACAGGGTGGCCCAGAAATAACGGAACGGGGTGCTTGCTATAATGAAGACACATGATGCCCGTCATAGCAACTAGTAACGTTCAATGCGTGCGCGATTGTTAGTACCCCTTCTTCTCTCTACACAGCTGAATGCACGCTAACAATGGCACACAGTTGATCGTTACTCGATGCAGTATGGCGGGCATCATGAGTCTTTAGTATGGCAAGTACCCCGTTCCGTTATTTCTGGGCCACCTGTATATTGCCAAACAAATTAATTCGGATGGGCATATCTCAGCCAATACTTAACATAATAAATTGATTTTCGGTATATGGACATTATTTTTGATGTTCAAATTTGAAAATAAAAAAAATAGATTTTTACGACGTCATATTGCTCTTCTATTAGCTAAGACTGTGGCTAAGACTATTAAGAGCGCGAAATCCAAGATGGCGCTCTCCTTGCCGCTTCATGAGGTTCTCATTTTAAGAGGCGAGAACCACCGATGGAAAGACCTTACCATCAATTCAGGTCAGTTTTTACACGTATTTAGCTAATTATTTGTTATTTGGTATTAATGACCGTTGAATGTGACTCGGAATAGGTCGGGTGGTATTTTTTCGTAAATAAATTGCACCGTTTAAATCATGCATGTTGGAATTCGGATACGCGAACGTTCAAAAGGAGTCGAGATTTCCTCTCCTGGATAATTAAATGTCTATGATTTTGTTTGATGAATTAATTATGTAGTTAAGAGGAATGACAGTGTTCATTGTTTACTTCCCCAGGAAAGTGTGTGATTCATATTTCTTTCTTCCCTTGTTTTATTTGTTTACTTTAAATTTAATGCTGTTGACTTTGACTTTGTCCGATCCCACATACTGACATAGCCCGCTGTCCCATTCATCGTGTATTCCCATTATATGGCTTCGCCGAGCGCCGGTACAGCCGAAATGCGCTTGCGCATGAAAATCATGAATATTTATGAGGCGAGCCCCACGCACACGTGTCAGACTCAGAGCGCTCCACTGTGCATGCACAAAAAAGTACGACGATAGCTACTGTCAATGTGTGGCTAAAAATATCGGGACTGGAAAACCATGCATATTGCCCATGTCAACAACTTTATCAACACTCGCACACAAGAAAATGGCTATGAAACGATCGATAAAAGTATGTAGAATTCAGAATAATTATTATCTTTCACATACCAAATTTTCGAAATATCGAAAACTTACCTTATAGTTATAAACGGCATCCCGAATAGCTCAAAATCCATTTTGGCGAAAAACAGCAGGTGAAAAAGACCTTCTTTCACAAGATTTTGTCCAAAGAGTCGCGTATCGAATTTGGTATCAACGTGTAGAATGGGCGTTCAGAAAGCCAATGACGTAAGCATCAAAATGAATGTGGGAAGAGAATGCAGCGAAAAGGGTAAACCCTGTGCTATGTCCAGACCGATACCGCTCCGATACCACATTTTCATGGCATGCATAATCGACCCAGAAGCCAGCCAAGTCTCGTAATGAGATGCGTGCGCACGCGATCAATGACGTCATGCATACATTATCGTTCGCGAAAGGTACCGCTCGCTGGCTATGTGGATCCGGCTATGTAATCGCCTCTGAGCCGGAAACGATCCGGTAACGATCCGGTTTTGAGAAATACATTTTCTCGGTAGAAAATCTCGGAAGATTTTGCCGACCCATTTTTTCCAGTAATAATTGAAAATGTGTATGTTTGACAGTCCATTAAAAGCAGTGAAATTTCATGAAATTTAAATATAAAAAAATGGGGGAATCAATATTGTTTACTTTATGAGTGGTTATTTTGGAGAAATTCTTGGTTCGTTACTTCTTTTCGCAGTCGAAAATTGAACAGGATGCACAAAATTGCTAGTCATTTGAACGATAAAATATTGCCGACGGATGTGCACAAAGTTAGGCCAACACTCCTGGGGAGACATCTGATGGATATCTGTATGATCGAGCTGCACATAGCCCGCTGTCCCATTCATCGTGTATTCCCATTATATCGCTTCGCCGAGCGCCGGTACAGCCGAAGTGCGCTTGCGCATGAAAATCATATGAATATTTATGAGGCTCGCCCCACGCACACGTGCCAGAGCGCTCCACTGTGCATGCACAAAAAAGTACGACGATAGCTACTGTATATCGGGACTGAAAAACCATGCATAATGTCCATGTCAACAACTTTATCAACACTCGCACACAAGAAAAAAGGTATGAAACGATCGATAAAAGTATGTAGAATTCAGATAAATTATCATCATTCACATACAAAATTTTCGAAATATCGAAAACTTACCTTATAAACGGCATCCCGAATAGCTCAAAATCCATTTTGGCGAAAAACAGCAGGTGAAAAAGACCTTCTTTCACAAGATTTTGTCCAAAGAGTCTCGTATCGAATTTGGTATCAACGTGTAGAATGGGCGTTCAGAAAGCCAATGACGTAAGCATCGAAATGAATTGTGGGAAGAGAATGCAGCGAAAAGGGTAAACCCTGTGCTATGTCCAGTCCGATACCGCTCCGATACCACATTTTCATGGCATGCATAATCGACCCAGAAGCCAGCCAAGTCTCGTAATGAGATGCGTGCGCATGCGATCAATGACGTCATGCATACATTATCGTTCGCGAAAGGTACCGCTCGCTGGCTATGTGAGCTGATGAGCAAGTGCATTCAAAAAGTGGCTCAAAATACATATTTTGGTAATTTGCACCATTTTTAAATGTTTTGATATTCTACTTACACGATTTCATGGCGTTTGAAAGCTGAACAGAAAAAAAAATGAGCCCCAAAATAATGAAAACAACTACGCAAAATATTGGTAAATAACGACTATAACGTATCGCGGATGAATCCGGCGTAAGAACAAAGACCGTCGCGGATGGATCTCGCGTAAGAAGAAAGACCCGTATTCCTGGATCATGAAGGCACGCGAGTACATGTACGAGCGATATGCGTGGAACAGCGGCCTGAAAACTTGCTGCTAACTTCATTCAACCTTTGATTATACTTAGCGGACCATTTCAGCTTACCGATATTCAGCGCAGTTTTTTTATTGTTTTGGGGGTCATTTTTTATTCTGTTCAGCTTTCAAATGCCATGTTATCATGTAAGTAGACTACCAAAATGGTGTTGATCACAAAAAGGCTAATTTATAGCCACTTTTTGAAGGCAGTGGCTCACCAGCATGATCGTACAAATTTACATGTGATGTTTCCCCGCGACTGGCGGGCTGAGTTTCTGTGAACGTGTGGCGCGATGCTGAACAAACGATCGATTTCTAGGTCCAATTCACTTCGGAAAAAATACTTTTCTTGCGAAACTGAGTTAATTCTGAATAGTCTGTAACTATTTTTCTGTAAAGATTGATATACATGTAGTACATGCCTCAAAGCGTCAATATTGTTCATATTATTGGCATATAAAACAAGAAAGATAAGTCTACAATGCTGCATTTTTTTCAGAGCAAATTGCAATTTTATTTTTTTCCGAGATCCGAGACGAACCGAGAATCCCGTTAGCGCTTTTGAATTCTACCGATCCGAGAACGACCCAGGATTTTTTCTTTACCTAACAGCACCAGTTTACTTTCTATAATTTTGTAAAATTGTAATGACAGTCATCTATGTAGACTTGCATTTTTGCAAATCTCCAAATTATGCAAAATGCAACGATCAAATCATTTTGTGATTTGTCGTTTCAAGTTTTGAAAACTCTGCACTGATGCATTTTCGAACCCCTTTTAAATTGTTTTATTTACATCACTTTAAACTCATCTAAATTGGTTTGTAGGACATCAATCAATGATCATGTCACTCCCTGCACCATGTGCACCTTTTCCTAGGCTTATCCGTCGATGACGATCGATGGTCTCTGTGATAATTAATATTTTGGTCAAAATCTAAGACTAAGCCATTTTTAACGACTGAAATAAATTGATGGTTTTGGATGCCTCACGGTGCCGAAAAACTCGGACTTCACTGTCGCTAAAATAAAGGTTAGCGGCCTAGCCCTTGCGGGACTTCCGGCCAATCACTCAGCCATGGCCATGGTGCCGAAGGCGTATCAAAGGCGTTTCAACCAATCATATTTGCTCATTTAGAACACATGATCTGACTTACAATCGATGGTATCTCTTTTAAAAGGTTTTGGGGCATTCTCTTCGCAGATGTGCCCATGAATTGGTAATGGTATGCATGACTAAAACATAATGCTCTATGCAATTTGTACAGCGCACAGTTCTTTCAGTCGTGCATGACAAGTCGTGGGCACGTCTGCGAAGAGAATGCCCTCTTTCTGCAACGGGGCCCAGGCACCGGCTGTCCTCGCCAATACTGTTTGTGCATACCGTACAGAATCGCATTGCATTAGTGCATTAGTTTTTTCGCGCAGCATGGTATGCAGTGTGCGAGGGGTGTTCGCGAATTCACTTTGATGGTACTTTGACCCAGTTGTTAATGGTTTTGACCAACGCTACCGGTATTAAATAGAACAATAGTACCAGGTAGTGTGTCATGAGTAACATACAAAGTATTTTACACATGACAGAACAGGTATGGGCCTAGGCAACCAAACTAGACCATTAATGAAATTTGACTTGCCCTAAGCGATAGGGCGAGATCTAGTGTCAAGTATGAAAGACTAAGCGTGCTATTCATCCTTTCTGGTCCCTACAGGTGGTACCCAAGGTGTCCTTCAGGATGTCAATGTCGCAGACAGTGCAGGGGGCTTTGCCTTCAAGGACAGTCACAAGGTCAACAGTGTCACTGCCAACCGCTTCATCTACTGGTAAGAGAATACTGTACTTGCAAGAAACAATAGCGTACAGAAGCAATGACGTCATACTATATTAACAATTTTTAAATTTTAACTTCATTTCTTGAAAGAACATCAACAATAATGTCCAAATACCGAAAATCAATTGAGATATGCCCATCCGAATGTATCTTTTTGTCAATAGGAAATCAGTGTTATAGTGCTCTGGTTCATAACGTTATGAACCAGAGCACTATAACACTGATTGCCCATGGAAGTAAAATTCATTCGGACGTCACACTTCACCACTCTATGATGATGATGATAATGTGTCTGGTATTCATGGTTCATTTCAATTCAATCATAATTGGTATGGTTTTGTTTGTTTTTGTTGGTAAAGAATGTGAAGAAGAACAACCAGATCAAGAAGAAGTTGGGGAGTTGAACATACAATAATTACATTCAGAGAAGACCGAAGGAGGAGGGAAGAGTTGAAGCAACAAGTAGAGAAAAAAATGTCTTTTTTTTCTCTCTTAATTAAAAGTTAATGGTCCTGAAAATGCTATATTTTCTAATGTAGTGTTCTTTCTTGATGCCAATTTGATAAAGCCCAAGTTCATAGCAAGTCATTCATACCCTTTAAACTAATAATAATGAAACAAGTTGGAACGAAAACTGTTTGTATACCACTACCATTAATTAATTGAAATACATGTACTTTATTTTTAAAAGTTCCTTGGAATTTTTAATGAAATTGTGAAATTCAAAATTATGAATTAATAGATTGATTGCCAATATATTCTGCTTACTCATTCTCCTCAACTTGAAGGCGCACGTCTCAGAACCGTGTGGAGCTGGTGGAAAGCTCCCTGAATCACAATCTCCGTGGCAACGCATTACGACTCAACTTCCAGGGGTCGCCCATCATCCCGAGGGTGTCTGTCCATGAGACGCATTCTCATGTCGTCGTTCTCATCGCAACCTTCACGACAGTCCATCGACTTCCATTCCCACACCCTAGCAAGTTGTCCAGACCAGTAAGTCAGCACTAATTGATTGATTGGTTGAATGATTGATTGATTGATAAGACTGAGGGAATGATAATTAGGTATTGATTGGTAATTGATTACTGTCTGATGACATGCAACTAGTTCACACACTTGTAACATATATGCTTAATTCTTGATTTGTCTTTGAAAAACTTTGCGATGAAACATTATCACACTTGCTTTTATCGATCGATCGATCAATCAATTGATTGATTGATTTATTGAGAGATTTATAATTAGACCTGTATTGATTGGTAATGTATAATTGTTTGATTGACATGCAACTAGTTAGTTGATACTGTAATATATTCACACACTTGTAACATTCTCCTAAAAACATTGATGTTACGTCTTTAACAAACTTTGTGATGAAACATTGTCACATTTGTTTTTATTGCAGGACCCTAACCAGTCTGCAAACCCAGACCACCTCTCCATATTCGCAGATGCCTCCGTGACCGACTTCCGCGATGTGTCCAACATTCACGAGATCGTGCAGAGCGGGTCGCAAGCTTACGAGTTCCAGTCATGCGGGTCGTGGATGACGAACGATGGGGAGGCGTGGTTTGCTCTCTCGGTCAAGACCGGTAGCTTGGTACTCATCAAAATGGCTCCGCTTGGGCTTAGAGGTACAAATGTTTCACTATTTTGTTTTACAGATGTAAAGTCAAACCTGTATTTGGTGACCACTTCTAGGAAACAACAAAAAAGTGGCTACTACACTGTAGACAGGTGACCTCTTTACACAGGTTTTATAACATTTGTTTTTCTCTGCAGGCGAACACATTTGTTGGCCACTATATAGGCAGGTTGACTGCTATAGACAGGTGGTCACTGAGACTAGTTTGACTGGATTTCAATGTATTTTCAGTTCCAATTGAAAGGCTTTTGCCAAGCATGTTTTACCCATTAAAGAGGAAAACATTTCCTTAATGATATAAGAAATAAACAAACAATGGGGAGGCATGGTTTTCTCTCTTAGTCCGGAGCCGGTAGCCTGGTCCTCATTAAGATAGCTCCGCTTGGGCTTAGAGGTATGAATTTTAAAATGTTTCCCTATTTTGTTTTTCAGATGTACAGTAAAACCTTACCTTACCTGTCTTATAATAGGCCACTTGTGTATAACAGCCAACCTGCCTATAATTGTCATCAAAAGTGATCCTCTGCAGATAGAAATATTGACATAGAACTTGTCTATAGAGGTCACCTGTCTATAGTGCCATTTTTCCTGTTTCCCTTAGGTGGTCACTATGCAAAGGTTTAATTATATTTCAATACATTGACAGATTTGGCATGCAAGTACAGTCAAACCTGTCTTAGCAGCCACCAGTCTATAGCAGCCAACCTGCCTATAGTGGCCTTCAAATTGATCCATTGTAGAGAAAAACAGTGTAATTGAACCTGTCTATAGAGGTCACCTGTCTACAGTGGCCACATTACTTATCTCCCTTGGGTGGCCACTATACAAAGGTTTGACTGTAGATGAGAAATTGAAAACTATTGTTATAACATGTTGAACCATGTCGTGAGGATCAATTGGATATCACTAAACAATACCAATGTTGTGAAAACGGATACTAGTCCTTGGCGGCATATCTCCTTCCATAGTTCTAGATGATGAGAAGAGACATAATAAGAATAGATGCTTTGGAAATCTGAAAAGTTCCACTCTCAGTGGTCAAAATGAGCACTGGCCATCTTAGCCTGGGTCCACCATAAATGAGCTTTGGTAATATCTGTTTTGACTGAAAACGTTAACATGATATGGACTGGAGTATTTTGATTTTTTTTCTTTTTTTTGTGCAGTGTATTATTAATTTAGTTGTATTGATTTGTATTTGATTAATTGTCTTGTTTTATTTTGTAAACAAAATGTCATGTATTTTTAATTGGACCCCTATGACGAACAGCTGTTCCGCCCATTTTTGGAAAGAAAAAAAGAAGAAAAAAAAGAGAAACAAAAATTCCACACTATCTTACCTTTGTGCTGTGTATTATTAATTTAGTTGTATTGATTTGTATATAATTTATTGTCTTGTTTTATTTTGTTAAAAAAATTGGACTCCTATGAAAAACAGCTGTTCCGCCCATTTTGTGGAAATAAAAAAATAATAAATACAAAAATTCCACACTATCTTACTTCCCTTTGCTACAGGTATCAGCACACAGAATGAGGTGCGTGAGTCTTCCCTGATGGAGCGGCTATGGACCGGATTGATTCCCAGCGCTATCAGGTTAGTAATGCAAACTACCATGACAACCAAATAGACATGGTGGCTCTGGACCGGGTTGATTCCCAGCGCTATCAGGTTAGTAATGCAAACTGCCATGACAACCAAATAGACATGGTGGCTCTGGACCGGATTGATTCCCAGCGCTATCAGGTTAGTAATGCAAACTGCCATGACAACCAAATAGACATGGTGGCTCTGGACCGGATTGATTCCCAGCGCTATCAGGTTAGTAATGCAAACTGCCATGACAACCAATTAGACATGGTGGCTCTGGACCGGGTTGATTCCTAGTGCTATCAGGTTAGTAATGCAAACTGCCATGACAACCAAATAGACATGGTGGCTCTGGACCGGATTGATTCCCAGCGCTATCAGGTTAGTAATGCAAACTGCCATGACAACCAAATAGACATGGTGGCTCTGGACCGGATTGATTCCCAGCGCTATCAGGTTAGTAATGCAAACTGCCATGACAACCAATTAGACATGGTGGCTCTGGACCGGGTTGATTCCTAGTGCTATCAGGTTAGTAATGCAAACTGCCATGACAACCAAATAGACATGGTGGCTCTGGACCGGGTTGATTCCTAGCGCTATCAGGTTAGTAATGCAGACTGCCATGACAACCAAATAGACATGGTGCAATGATTTGGATTTCTGTACTCATCATTTTCATGTTAATCAAAACCATCATCGCCATTACCAAAGTCATCACCATGATCACGCATCATTGCAACAAATATGATACATTTTCCTCTTATTATATTTTGTTCTTGTAGGAGGGGTCAAGAGGGTATGTTCCAGGCTAACAGTGTGGCGATCCACCCCCTGGGGCAGGAGATCATGGCTTTCTGCGTCGGCAGGGATCACAAACTCACCATCTGGTCTTGCAAGGTATGTTAACCTTCAAACATATATTTCAGAAAAGAGAGAAACTGACCAGAAATGAATAAATTTATTGAAAAATGTAAGATATGTTTAACCTGTTTAGACATGGTCCTGAAAATACTTGGGCTGGGGTCTATGGAAAATGCATGTTACAGCAAAATCAATCGGTCTTTGATATTAGTTTATGGTAGTTTGGATTCATACATCAGACATGTGGTGCCATATTGCAAAAGCCTTGCACACTGTGCATAGTATACACTGGCTCAGTCTTATGCAGTGTCCACAAACTAGGCTTTTTCAAAATGGTGACTTGCAAGGTATGTAAATGTTAGTTCAGATTCGTAAATTGCACACACAGTGCCATCTTGCAAAAGCCTTGGACACTGTGCATGGTTTACACTGGCTCAGTCTTATGCAGTGTGCACAAACTGACCATCTGGTCTTGCAAGGTACAGTACGTAAATGTTTATTTGGATTCCTACATGGTGTCATCTTGCAAATGCCTTGCACACTGTACATACTGTAAACGTTATTTTCGCGCTGAGCGACACCAAAACACATTCGCGGCTTTTTAATTTCGCGTCTGAGCAAGTGCTCACATGCATTACAAATCACGCATTTATATTCGCGGACACCGACTTCAGCGTGAAATCTGTGAAAATTAATGCACCGCGAACATTACCACGTTTACAGTAGTATACACTGGCTCAGTGTTATGCAGTGTGCACAAACTAGCCTTGATCAAAATGGTGACTTGAGGTATAGCATCCCCACACATGACAATGTGTAGTTTCATAGGAAAAAAATAATTGTTCACCGAGTGAAAAAGTAAACTTTTTATGCTAATTTTTATCAACTTCTGCCCACTGTTTTTTATCACGTAATCGTTCTGGAACACTTTTCATTTAATCATCGATATCTCAATAATGAGGTAGAAATCTAGAAATAAAAAACCATGAAATTCTTCTGTAACATAAGCCTCCAAAACAAAGTACAACTGAAATGTCCAAGCTTCAAATAATGCTGGTTGAATTTGACCAATTTAATGAAACAGTAGAGTAAAAAAAAAAACATGAAGTAGCCTCATGTTAGTTTGACTGGTTTACATTATCATCAACAGTTCATTTCAATAGCATACAATGATTAAATATGCTGTAATTTTTTGCAGAGTCTGAATTGTTTGACCACCACCGATCTGACCACTTTCTTGCCCGACGGTGCGGCGGGCCCAGAGAACCAAACCAATCATGAGTCACCTCAACCACTCGTAAAATATGTCTATTCATTTGCACCCCTGACCTGATCACTTTCTTGAGGACCAACCGATCATAAGGAGCGATATCAGCCTGATTTAGGCACCTCATCCACTCGTAAAATGTTTATTTTCTTTTGTATGTAATTTTGTATATTGGTTGGAATGAATGAATTAAGTATTGTGAAATTTGTTGCAGAGTCTGTATTGTCTGACCACTTTCTTGCCCGTCGGTCATGAAGCATAATATCGGGGTGATTCGGACACCTCAACCACTCGTAAAATATTAATTTTCTTAATTAATAAAAAATACCTAATTTTTTGCAGAGTCTGAATTGTCTGACCACCACCGACCTGACCACTTTCTTGCCTGATGGTGCGGCAGGCCCAGAGGACCAACCGATCATGAGGCACGAGATCAGGGTGATTCAGGGTTCAACGCCCCAGACACTGACCCTCGGCATCTTCCTCACCTTCTCACAAATGTCTCTGGTAAGTTCCTATGTTGCAGGGCACGACAAATCCGCTTGCCCTCTTGCCAGGGGCAATTCAAAATTATGGGCGAGCAAGCAAACATCCATTAAACTTTTTAAATTTCAGAAAAAATACATTTCCCAGCTAATCCTTTCTCTGTATTACCTAAAAGCACAACAGTGATTTAGTGATCTATTCACATATTATTAGTTCACATGTGTAGTCATTATTCCGGCTATTCATTAATTTATTCGGAAATTAAATCTCTCATTCATGTATCATTACTAATTTACTGTATTTATTAATTCATTCATCTAGCTATTGACATGTTTTTGTTCATTTATTTAATTAGTACATTTTTTTGCTCAGTTCAACTTGTGTTTTGTTTTTTCTGTCTTAATCCTCTTACTGAAAAAACACGAAACTAATTCATCGATCATGCAACATATTTGTCATTTTGTTCTCTTTCTTATTCATTTGACTCATTAATTATTTTTGTACTTATATCATCAGTTTTGTTTTTAATTTGTTTTAAATTTAACCATGTTGTTTTTGTTGCTATCTTAGTTCTTGATCCTGGAGCAGCAGTGGCAAGCAGGCCAGTGCCGGCTGCATCACATGACCACTCTCTACGATGTCAAAGGTCAAACGCTGGTCGACTTTACCCTGACTGGGTCACACCTTCTTGCAATGTGGTCCCTTCCTGATGGGGGTACAGTTGTCAAAACCACTTGTTATACTGGGTAAGCACTATCTTTTGAAGAGCTTTTTAAGAAGTTTGAATAAGTAGGAAGTGAATTACCCTCTAAGATGTCAAAGGTCAAATGCTGGTAGACTTCACTCTAACTGGGTCACACATTCTTGCAATGAGCTCTCTTCCTGATGGGGGTACAGTTGTCAAAACCACTTGTTATACTGGGTAAGTATATTAAAAAACAGTACAAGTTTTAGTAGACTGATGAGTAGTTTGAGTAGTCTGTATAGGTAGGAACTTAATTACTCTCTATGATGTCAAATGTCAAACACTGGTAGACTTCACTCTAACTGGGTCACACATTCTTGCAATGAGCTCTCTTCCTGATATATACTTGTTATACTGGGTAAGTACAGTATATTGAAAAACAGTATAAGACTTAGTAGAGTGATGAGTAGTTTGAGTAATAATAATAATATACACTATTTATATAGCGGCTATCACGATTGATAATCATCTCTAAGCCCTTTACAATTATATACAAATATTATTACCCCGGTCATAGGATACAATGCAAACCAGCACACACTCCCGCACTACTTCCTGGGGAGTATTCCTTCCAAGTGCTCAGTGGGCTCAAGAAGATCGTTCACATAAAGGCTTTCACCTCCTACCGGTCCCCATTTATATACATGGGTAGAGAGCAGCAATAGTGGATAAATTGTCTTGCTGAAGGACAAACGCCGTGGGCAGGGTTCGAACTCGGGATCTCATGATCGGAAAGCGCGCGCTCTACCAATCTTGCCACACCACATCCACAAGTCTGTAGAGTTAGAAATACTTGGTCAAGGTCTTTGCTCTAACTGGGTCACACATTTTTGCAGTGGGGTCTTCCTGACGGATTTATAGCTGTTGAAACTACGTGCTATATAATACAGGGTCAGCATAAACAACAAAAACCATTAGTTTGATTAATAGTTGAAATATTGTGCATAGGTAGGAACACCACTTGTAGTAGTTTACCTCACAGTAACTTTTATTGTTTTTGTTTTGAATAAAATGATAGATACACAAGTTCTAGAAAATATTTGTTACTGTTTCACATTCAAAGTGTTATTTTCAAATTGGTTGTAGTTATGATATGAAAAGTAAGTAGCAAATAGTTGCTATTATTGTTATTATTATAATTTGTTAAATTATTATAATTATCATTAAAAGTATTGATATTATCATCACCATTGGTATTATTGTTATAACCTTGCAGAGAAGAGAAGGAAGGGTGGCAGCCAGTGTACCTGGAGGCAGACCAGCTGACAGACATGCAGGTTCCACAGTTTCTTGAGCCCAGAGTAAGTCACCTGGTCCCATATTCATGAAACCCCACTAGCTTAGTTACCTGCTAAGTGAATTTTAAATGTGCAGTTTATTGAGCAACAAGCAGTTTTCCTAGTCCCCAACAAGGGTCAGCTGGGTAAGCCACTAAGCTAGCCAAGTAAAAAAGTAAAATATTATGTGTTTAACCCGTTGAGGACTGGTCCCGAAAATATTTGGGCTTTGGTCTATGGAGAATCTGTGTTGTAGCAAAATCAGTTCGTCCTGAACTGGTTAATGTGTAGCCATGTCATCAAAAAAAAAGACTTGGCAAGTACATTAACTAAGCTAGCAGGCTTTCATGAATATGGGCCCCGATTCTCATGTGACTATCACATGACTAAATACAGATGCTAGCTTCACTTCCCACCTTAAATGTATTTTTACTGAACCATTTTGTTATGATTATGAAGAAAGTTTTGCAAATTGTTTTCAGCAAAGAGAGAATATGATTCCTTCTCATGTGACGTGAAAAAAGTTTTCCAAACTATTAATCGTGAGTCCGTTGACTTTGATGTTATAATAATATGATGAATTTATATACCGCTTAATGCAAACAAGCCTCTAAGTGCTTTAGAAAAGCACTAAGTGCTTTAGAAAAGCACTAAGTGCTTTAGAAAAGGAAATTAGAGTATATGAAGTAAAGAAATAGAGAGTGGTTGAGCTATGACTGATAATGTTGTTTGACGAGATGATTTTTTAGTTTATCTATGAATGATTCAATTGAGGGAGAATTCTTGACCCAGTTAGGCAGAGCATTCCATAAATATGGTCCAATAAAAGAGAATGTCCGTTCACCATAAGATCTTGAAAGCACTTTTTGGTATTACAATGCTAGAGAGCTACGTTTCTGTAAGACTGCTGCTAGCCTTTGTCAAGCTGACATCTAATTATAAAAGTAGTGTGACTAGACTCAACCATGCCACTCAAATGGTGACTGTTTACATACCGCATATTTTCCTTTGCTTTCAATGTTCAACAGGAGGCGTACCTAGACCATATCAATACATTTTATTCTAAGAGCATTTTGTTTGAGTTGACCATGGCACTAAGAGAGATAATGATTACATACTGCATATTTTCCTTCCATGTTCAACAAGAGGCGTACCTAGACCATATCAATACATTTTATTCTAAGAGCATTTTGTTTGAGTTGACCATGGCACTAAGAGAGATAGGCCCGATTTCACAAAGGAGGTTTGTACAAACCATGGTTTATCCATGGTCTACATCTATGGAGTGCCATTTGTAAACTGATGGAGAAATAATGTAAACTCCTTACTTGTTAACAATGTTGATGGTACACATTTACTAAATGCACCAAATAAATGTTTGTCTTAGATGGTGAAATTTGCTGGTTAACAAGCACTAACAGTCATATAATTAGAAATTAGAAATTGTATTACTAGTGTACAAGCAGCACTCCATAGACCATGGATAAACCATGGTTTCCACAAACCTACAAACCTGCTTTGTGAATCCGATCCATTATGTTTACATACTGCATATTTGCTTTCCATGTTCAACAGGAGGCGTACCTGGACCACATCTTCAAGCCTGGCAGGTTCTCAGTTCAAACCATCATCAAAGCTCTCCATGTAAGTTCACCATCGGGGCTGTTCCACAAAGATTCCAAGTCTAACTTAACACCAAGTTGGACTTCAAAATCATGAAAAGCCATTTGTAGCTTCAGAAATAAACATATTCAAGAGCTCAAATGCGAATATTTGAAACTTTTCACAACATGTTGCATCAATAACTTAAAGTCTGTTTGATAGTAGAAAATGTTAATGATTTGAAAATAACTTGTCTACAAA
The DNA here is from genome assembly GCA_037951105.1 of Echinarachnius parma. Taxonomy (NCBI): domain Eukaryota; kingdom Metazoa; phylum Echinodermata; class Echinoidea; order Clypeasteroida; family Echinarachniidae; genus Echinarachnius; species Echinarachnius parma. Next base: position 130,412 of record JBAMJV010004033.1, read on the forward strand.
TTTTGACAATTTAACTAATGGCTTTCCATAATTTTAAAGTCCAACTTAGTGTTAAGTTAACCCTAAAAAGACAACTCGGCAACCGAAACTCCGATCGACTCCAAATTTGGCATGGTGATAGAATGTCCATGAGATCTACAATATTGCATAGTTACATTTTTGTTTGTATTAGAATATGCTAATTAGAGCTCATTTATTATGCAAAAATTGTATTTTTTTGTATTTTCTCGGCAACCGAAACTCTGATCGACTCCAAATTTGGCATGGTGATAGATGTCCATGAGATCTACAATATTGCATAGTTGCAAAAAAAAAATAGAGCTAATTAATTATGCAAAAATTGTATTTTTGATGTATGTTTTTTTTTGTATGTTGTCAATGGAACTAGGAGAAGTAATGCCACTTCCAATCTATTCATAAGTGTTGACATATGTAAGATAACAACAGGATAATTACCGTTTCTATGTTTTTTCTATGTTTTTCTTTGTTTTTCTTTGTATTATTTTTTATGTATTGTATTGTTTTATGCAAATGAGAATGCAATAAGTTTTATTCACCATGCAAAATGGGAATTCTAACAGTACATGTGAAAAGATGGGTATGAAACTGCAACATAAAAGCTGCATCTAAAAACTCTGTATGTTATGGAAGAATTAACAAACAAAACAAAAATAAAGTTTTCAGTGACACACGATCGCAAAATGTTACATAACACGTGGACCATTGACCCGGTGTGCGCAAATTTGGTATCAAAAGATGCGCAAGACTCTAAGGATAAAAGTCATGTAGTCGCAGCTAAAAATATTTAAGCATTGCGAAGTTATCGCGAAAAAAGAGGAGGGGGGGGGGCTTAATCAGCCCCCCCCCCCCCCCCAGTCTTTTTAGGGTTAAGTTGGACTTGGGATCTTTGTCAAACACCCCCTGAATATTTGCTATGTTATATAACTTCATCATATGATCACTAACTTTTTGTTTAGTTGAACCAATATGTTTGTTGCAGATGCAAAAGGCACATTATGCCACTCTAGATATTATTATTTTGTCAAAGAAATATGTGATGACTCACAAGAAGTGTATTGTTCCAGTAAAAAGGTCAAAAGGGATAAAGAAATTATGTAAACTTTAATTGCTGTCTTTGTTTGGCCCAACAGATTTAAAGGGACTTGTAACATTGTCCAAATCCTCAAAATCCAATTGGAATTCTAGCGGTTCCCTCATACCTTTTTGTATTCATATTAACAATAAAATCATGGGACAGGTTTCGGTTTTTCAAATTTCCCTTTCGTTAAAAAGATATTTACGATTGAAGCGTTCAGATGTTAAATAATCCAACGGATCGCAAAAACCGTGTACAAAGTGAGTGCAATGAGTTTGTGAACATCACTTTGCATTTTTGCTCATTACTCAGCCATATATAGTCCATTTGACTTGAAATGTTCATGCAATACCCTGTGGACATATCAGATAACAACAATATACATTGTATTAACTATTCATCACTTTTTGCACATGTCAACAAAGTTACAAGATGTATGGCCACAACTAGTGGAAAGTTGATTAAACTTGCCCAACTTGGCCACTAGGAAAACAAAAATTAATACCATTGTTTTGCTGTTACTTCCAATTTCAGACATACAGCAGGTCTACGGGAAGCAACGTTGGGAGCTTAATGGACGTTGATATACCAGACCCGGCAGCTCTTCGGCAGGATGCCTCCATCGTGGTGGAAACAGAGATACAGCAGAGAGTGGGAGGTGGGGAGGTGTCCCAGGGGGAGTATAGGCAGCTGGTGGAACAGAGCATGAACAAGTTGCTGGCTTGCTGTGTTGAATATCACCAGGTGAGTTGATTTAGTTTGCACCCACCCTCTGATGTGGAACATGTCTGTTGATTTTGTACTTCATCAGGGAGGTTTCCCAGGGGGAGTATAGGCAGCTGGTGGAACAGAGCATGAACAAGTTGCTGGCTTGCTGTGTTGAATATCACCAGGTGAGTTGATTAGGATTGCACCCACCCTCTGATGTGGGACATGTCTTCTACAGGGGAACTAAACACTGGCACTTTGCTCTTTGTTACTGATCAGTGCATAATTCATGTTACTTCTACTAGTCGTATATTTCCTATCAGGTACCAGTAATACTTGAAATGATTAAAGTTTTTGAGACCACTAACATCTGTTTTGACTGACCACTGAAGGCAGCCATGTTTTCCAAATGTACGGCATGAAACGTCATCTGAGCCTGCACTAACAAAAGCTGATTAGGTAACCACTGTTGTTGTGGTTGCTGCTATGTTGGGGGGTTGCATAACCATGTAACCACGTTACCATACTTTAGCAAAACTCTGCAAGATACCTGTAACTTGATTCCTTTTTCCAAAGTACAGCAGAATTATAGCACTACATGTACATCAAATATCTGTTATGAGTAATATGTAATATGTAATAATGATAATCTAATTTCTATCAAACAAAGTCACATTTTCCTTCCAACCTTTTTTATGTGCAGGTTGCCAACAAGCCACTTGGCCTGTTTCTGGACACGAACACCTCCATGCCCTGCCTGATAAAAAGGGTGAGTTAAAAAAATGATTTGAAGTTTGATGTCAAAGGTCAATTATAAAAAGTACTAACCTCGATGACAACGTTTGAATGTACAAGTAGCTTTTCTCTATAAAGACAAAGGTCAAATATTTAAGGAATTTGTTCACTATTTAAGGATAAAGATAGAATAAACAAGGTTCTTTTCACTATGAGGTAAAAGGTCAAATAAATAAGATTCCTTTAACTATGATTACATCATCATCATCATCAAGTTCAGGTGGCGCTGTGTAGCGCTGCTGTGGACTTCACGAGAGCACGCCATGCAACTCTATCTTCCGCCAACCGCGTTGCGCCCTTCATCCCTTCTCCAGACACTCTCTTTACATCATCAGTCCAAGATGTTGGTGGATGACCTGTACCATGTTTTCCTTCAATTGCTCCTTGCAGTATTTGTTTTTCAACTCCTTCACTTCTCCTAACAATGTGCCCAAAGTACTTTAGTTTCCTCTCTATAATTCCCCTTCTGGTAGATTTAAGTCTGTACCAATCTTGTTCAGGATCCACACATTTGTCTTTCTTTCTTTCCACGACACCTGCAACAGCCTTCTGTAGCACCACATCTCAAAAGCGCCAACTCTTTTTCTGTCATTCTTTGTCATGGCCCAAGACTCGCATCCATATGTAGCAATGGAGAATGCAGTTGCACGTAGAAGTCGAACCTTTAGGCTCTGTGAAAGGCCTCTGCTCTTCCAGATGTGAGACATATTCTGTACCGTCGATCTTGCAATTGCTAGTCTTCTTCTTATATCCGTGGTGCTCAAATTGTATAAATGTCCGGGCGGTTCTTTAAAGTTTGATGTCATTGGTCAAATGTACAAGGAATCATCTCACTAGAAGGATGAAAGGTGAAACACACAAGGTCATTTCACTATGAGGTCAAAGGTTAAATAAGTATCAGATTCTATTCAGCTTGAGTTCAAAGACAAGGCTCAACAATCACACTGGGGCTGGAAATTTTAATTGGGTTATCCAAAGTTCATCATTCATGGCCAGATAGGTCAACAAGATTTTCAAAACTACCTATGACAAAATGAAACAAAATGTTGTATTCTTGCACATGAAGCCTCATCGCAGTTGTTTGTTTGTTTTTCAGTAGAATCTGATGTCCATTTGTCAACCTGATGGCAAAGACGATTAGAGAACATAGAAATATGGAAGAAATGAAGGTTGCAATTAGATGTCCTCTTTTTGTGCAATATAAACAGATCCTTTTCTCTAAATTCCCCATCAGAATCTGATGTCCATACTCCAACCCGTCGGTCCTCTAGAGAACATCTACCTGGACTTGAAGACTGCCTTTACTCAGGAAGACCTAGGTTTATAAATGTTTTTGTTTTTTAAGGCTCAAAACCGTTAGTGAACATAGAAATCTTGTAAATATGATATTTGCAACTTTCGTGCAATATGAACAGATCCTTTTCTCTAAATTTCCCATCAGAATCTGATGTCCATCCTCCAATCCATCCGCTAGGGAGCATCTTCCTGGGAATGAAGACTGTGTTTACTCTGGAAGACCTTGGTTTTGACATTTCTCTTGCTTTAATATCGCTCAGAGCTTGAGTTTTGTTTATGGAGAAATGTTTGGTATTCTTTACTTTCATTAGAATCTGCTGTCCATTCTCAAACGTGTTGGTCCTCCCGACAATATCTACCTTGGAGTGAAGACTGCCTTTTCTCAGGAAGATCTGGGTTTTGAAATGTTTCTTGCAAGAACTTGGGTCTTGATGACGAAGACCTTTAGAGAACATAGATATCTTGTAGATATGACGGTTGCATTTAGGTGTCCTCTTTTTGTGCAATATAATAAGATGCTTTTCTCTTTTTTCTGTTCAGAACTTGATGTCCATACTCCAACCCGTCGGTCCTCTGGAGAACATATACCTGGGCGTGAAGACTGCTTTTACTCTGGAAGACCTGGGTTTTGATGACACTGACCAAGGTAACATGGTTGTTCCTTTGAAGAACCATTTTCATGAATTGTCCTTTTTTAATATATTTTTGTCCACATTTTGAACCGATTGTCAAACAAACATAAACAATAAATTGTGATGTTAATTTCTATAGACACTTTCTTTAGTGGAAATTAGTGGTAGAGACAGGAACATTGCACTTATGAATATCAGTAAGCAAAATGCCAGCATTTGGCTTCTCTTAGTTAAAATTGAAGTAGTAACAATTGATTCATGTTCACCCGGTCCCCTCCTCCCTTTCACAGACCCGACTGTAGTCCAGGATCTAACGAGCCTAAGGGACTGTGTGCACCTGGTCTCGGCGTTCGTTGGATCTCGGGAGATGGGCCAAATGAGGGATCTGCTGATGCAGCTAGAGAGACCACTTGATTTGGCCCAGGCCCTAGCTGGCAAGGTGCTAGTACAAGATGGGTAAGTTTAGACACTTTGTTATGTCTATCTATTTAGCCCTCAACCTCAAATGAGAGATCTACTAATGCAGTTAGAGAGACCACTTGATTTGGCCCAGGCCCTAGCTGGCAAGGTCCTAGTACAAGATGGGTAAGTTTAGACACTTTGTTAGTTCTATTTATTTAGCCCTCAACCTCAAATGAGGGATCTACTAATGCAGTTAAGAGAGACCACTTGATTTGGCCCAGGCCTTGGCTGGCAAGGTGCTAGTACAAGATGGGTAAGTCCTGGGACTTAGATCAATTTGTGTAACCCTTAGCACCAAATTAGAGATCTATCTAATGATGCAGTTAGAGACACCACTTGATCTTGCCCAGGCCCTAGCTGGCAAGGTCAGAGTACAAGTTTAGAGACTTTGTTAGGTCTATCTATTTAGCCCTCAACCTCAAATGAGAGCTCTACTAATGAAGTTAGAGAGACCACTTGATTTGGCTCAGGCCCTATCTGGTTAGGTGCTAGTGCAAGAAGGGTAAGTCAACCTTTCACTAAATTTTTTTCTTTACTGGCCCATTCGTGCAAGTAAAATCATATATTTTGCAGAGTAAACAGGTACAAAAAGTTAAAAAAACATGAATGATGGTAAAATGCGACTGAAGAAATTGAACGTTCAAGCTCCGTTGTCGGTAAAGTGAGAACAATAAATAATAGACTTCAGCCTCTGAAGAAGATTCTGCTAGGATACAACATTTAGGCCCCATACTGACTCTCATTTTATTACACAGGCGTTATTATAGTAGATATTTTGCATCATTTATTAATTTCTCTCTACTTTGTTCTACCTCCAGTGCACAGAGCCAGGCATTCAGACAGCAAGTTCTGCAGTTGTTGGGACGGATACTAGACCCAGTTCGGGTTCTGTCATCAGTTCTGTGTCTGCTTGATGTCTCGGAGGGACACCCAGAAAACCTTCTCACAGAATTAGGTAAGAATGATCATACAAATGTGTTAACTTTGTCTACAAAGTGTGTAATAAACATGCTACAAGTGTGCAATTATTGTATCTCAAGTGGGTCAAAATTGTGTTTGAAGTGTGTAAGAATGAAGCATGTTTTGCAGTTGTTCGAAATGGATTTTAGATCCAGTTCGGGTTTTGACATCCATTCTGTGCATGCTTGATGTCTCAGAGGGACACCAAGAAAACCTGCTCACAGAATTGGGTGAGAAAAAGTTAAAACTTGTATACAAATTGTGTAAGAATCTTGATAGAAGTGTGCAAGTGTTGTATTTCAAGTGTGATAATAATGTGTTTTAGTTTAGGTGCTCAGTACCCCAACTACTGTGGTATACCTCAGGCTCATTTTTAGTGGGCCCAGACCACAAGACAGTGTCTATGTCAAGCCCTGCTATCCAAAAATCATATTCCATATATATTCAATTCTAATCTTGAATTATTTTGCTGTTGACAGTAGTTTAATTTTGTTTCTCTTGTCAGATAATATGAATCGCTTCAACCAGTATCCAAATTACACCCTAAGAGGTAGCTCTAAGCAAACTAGATTTGTCAAAGTCTCTTTCACCTTTGAACCTTTGAATATATTTTTTGTGGCAATATGGTCATTTAGATTTGTGATTTTTCTCTTGTCAGATAACATATATCTCATAAATTTGTATTTCTTTTCCAGATAATATGAATCGCCTCAACCAGTATCCAAATTACACACTGGGAAGTGAGCTCTCTGCGACTGTTCTAGCCGCAAGCTTCGCAAGACTCTCAGAGACTAGATTCAGCTTCCTACAAAACCTTCTGCTACTAGAGTGCCTCGCACTGAGACTAGGATCACAGGTATGTGTGTTATTTGTATTAATTTTTTTCCCCCAAAAGATATTAAATTCTATGTTAAATTTTACAAAACAATTTGAAACTTTTGTCAAGAGTTGAAGCTGAAAATAAGCCATATTTGAAAGGAAGGTGTGCTCTTTCAGACACTGTCCTGGACAACCAGTAGGTTTAATTTCTAATTTACTTTAATTTACTCAAAATGAATTTCATGTTTGTTGGTGTCGAAAGATGGCAACCACTGACTACAGTAATGTAGATGACATTGTCACATCCAGTCTTTTCTATCAGTGACTTATTGTTTCACTCTACGTGTCTGTCCTTCCTTTAGCTTCCATGGACCACAGAGTGTACAGAGAAACTGAGCTGCGAAGTGATCCCACAGACGTGCACGCTTCTTCAGGCATATCATTCACTTGTCTGGGTGTCAACGTGCCTGGCCAGTCCAGCGAAGAGTAAAACTGTGTAAGTATTTTACATTAAAGGGATAGAGCAGTTTTGGGGTTAAGAGAGTACTTCAAGAATGATCTTGTGAGTGTAAAAACTAATGAAAAAAATGAGTTGTGAAGAGATAACACAGACGTAGATGCTGCTTTAGGCATATCATTCACTGGGTTGGGTTTCAACTTGCCTGGCCAGTCCAGCGCAGAGTAATAATGTGCAAGTATTTTACATTAGTTCTATTTCTACTTGCAACTGTGTGGAAGAAATCAATTTGTCATTATTATGTTTTATTTTTTATAGAGAATTCCACCTGCGTCAGATGGCCGTTCTAGAAATCTCCCCTCAGAGTCCCTCCAAACCGATGAGCCAGTCACCCCTGTCATCATCATCGACCGGTCCACCATCCCCCACCCTTGTTGAGCTATTCCTACAGGGAGCTGGGGGCAGCTACGTCCGTTCCATTCTGGCCAAGAGGTGGAGTAGGAGGACGGAGGGACTGCAGGAGTGGGGGAAGTTCTTCCTGCTGGCTGTGAAGACAGTGGCACAGTTGATGTATCCTTTACCATTAATAACTAGAATAATTGATAACTATTTTAAAGTGATATTATTTATAAGTTCATAGGATTTTTTCAAGAGAGATATTTGAGGCGACAATCATATACCGTTATCATTATCAAAGATGATTTCTTATCCTTAGACTTGTGTCAGGTTTATAATAGCTTCTGACCATCAGGAGCATCAAAAGAAGTTACAGGGACGAACAAACCGTCCCACGACCTTTCTAGCTCAGTTGGTTAGAGCACCAGGGGGGTGTTTCACAAAGATCCTAAGTTGATCTTAGCACTAAGATGGTCTTAAATATTATGGAAAGCCATTAGTGTCTTGAAACATTATTGTAAAAGTTATGTTGAAATGATTCAAATCATATATATTTTCTAATTATCAAAGAGATTTCATGAATTTTATGTGAAGATATGAATCTCTTTGATAATTAGAAAATATAGATGATTTGAATCAACATTTTATGCATTTCTACATAACTTTTATAAAACTGTTTGAAGACACTAATGGCTTTCCATAATATTTAAGACCATCTTAGTGCTAAGATCAACTTAGGATCTTTGTGAAACACCCCCCAGTCTAGCAATTCAGAGGCCTATGGTTCGAATCCCAGGGAGACCCACATTCTTGGCTCATGTTTTCATTTATATGTTTTCATTTTCTGGTCTAGTTTCCCTTTGTATGAAACAATTATTCAAATGTTTGATATTTCAATAGAAAAAGAACACTGTTTACCTAGTGAAAGTAAACAAAATCGTGTTTGAATTTGTCATGTACTGCCCATTGGTTTGACATTTGTTACATTCTGTAGAGAGTGTTGAATGTTCTTTGTTTTTGTAGTGTTGTAGCCCCTTGTTTTTTTAGAGAAGTCGCTATATTTTTGTAAGTATTTATATTATTATTATCATTATTATTATGAATTTTCGGTCATTGACTTCCTTGACCTTTGACCTTCCCAGATGGCCTATCAGTGCCAACTTCCTGTTTGCAGAGTACCTGATGACCAAATGCCAATACACACAACTCCAGGTAACTAGCTTTACTCTTATGAACCTGTTCAGGGCCCCGTTGCAGAAAGAGATACAATCGATTGTAAGTTACAATTAATCTTAAGTCAGATCATGTGATCTTCATGCGCAAATCTGATTGGTTGAAAAGCGAAAATGTTCTGACTTACAATCGATTGTATCTCTTTCTGCAACGGGGCCCAGGACTGATTGATTAACTAGGACACATCTTGTAGTTTCTCATGATTCAATGATAGACAAGAATGCCTATTCAAATTTTTTTTTTTTTTACTCCAATATTAAACAGGGTTACATCCGACTGGTTTCGCCATGGTGTGATTGGAATGCTGCTTCTCGCCAGTTCCTTCTTGGCCACTGCTACCTGAACACAGGAGAACCAGTGAAAGCCCTTGGATGCTTCCAACAAGCCAGTCAACGCATCGGAGCTGAAGACTTCCTCCTGAATCGGCTCCTTAGGACCACTGAACTCCAAGGAAAGAAACTAGAGACTGTCTACCACCTAAAGGTATTGTTTTCTAGCCTGCTTGATTGAGTACTTTAAACGTTGTTATTTTCGCACGATTAATATTTCACGCTGAGCGACACAAAAACACATTTGCGGATTTTAAATTTCGCGGCCGAGCAAGTGTTCACACGCATTGCAAATCACGCATTTATATTCGCAGGTTTTAATATTCGCGGACGCCGACATCAGCGCGAAATCCGCGAAAATTAAAGCACCGCGAACATTACCACGTTTACAGTAAATGATAGGCTTGTTCATTGAAAGATTTGTTGGTTGATTGATTGCTTGATTGATTGATTTATTGATGACAGATAGTGCTTGATACAATGTATATTGTTGTTATCTGATATGTCCACTGGGTATTGTGTGAAAATTTCAAGTTAAATGGACTTTATATGGCTGAGTAATGAGCAAAAATGCAAAGTGATATTCACTAACTCATTTTCCTGTTGCATTTACTCAATGATTTGTAACGTTTATTTTGTGAATAGTACATTTATGTATATTCCTTTGACAGGTTTGGTTTGTTATTTATTGGCTTCTTTGCCCAGTTTATAAAATGTTGGGGGGTTAACATTTTGCACTTTGTGTAACAACTATTAATAAATTTGTAAATAGTTCATATATTTATTGATTACGGAAAATGACAATAATTGTCATTACTTTTCAATTGATTTTTTCCATTTAATTTCATTTTATTTTAGGTGATCAACCTTCTGGAGCAGTTTGAGTTGAGAGAGCTGGTCATCTCCCTGGCTAAGACAGCTCTGAGTGCAGCTGATCAGGAGGATCCTAATGTGGTAATTAGTTTTTAACTACTTTTCTTAAAGAGTTTTAGTAACTAGAACTGATCAGTTATCATTAAAAACTGACAATTATTATAATTCAATGATGCTTGAATGGTAGAAAAACATATAAACAGCTAAGTTATAGGGCTGTTTACATTCAACAAGCAACTGTTACCACAAGAGGGCACTGGGTGCTGCTGATCAGGAAGATTAGATTTTAAATCTACTTTTCTTAGTTTGCTTCTGAAGTATAAAGACTTGTTTTCTTTGCTGCAAGCATACCCTGTTCAATGCAGCTCTAAGTAACGCAAACTACTTGTTATTCTTTGCTCATTTTATGCTCTCTGAAGATTTGTTAAACTCTAATTATAAAATATGCACCTTTTAACAAAATATGAGCCAATTTGAAATTGCTTACTTACGCTTGTGTATATTTCTTTTGTTTTTTACACCCTGCTGTTGGGATTAAAATATTCAATGTTTTTTGCTACATGTCTCATGGACCTGGGTTATTGTAATTTCTTTAATGGTTGGTTTCCTCTTCATGTATGTGTGCATTTAATAGCCCGGTCACATATCAACGGATTGCGCAAACGGATGTCAAACGGAGAGCTAAATTTTCCATAAGTTCTATACGTTTCTTGTTCTTTCCTTGTCCGGTGATGTACGTTGTTCTATGTTTTGTACATGAAGAAATGAGGGCGACTTTCATCACCCGATAATTTAATTTTGCAAATTGTCTATTCGTTGGGCATTCGTTGGGCATACCGGGCCATAAAATATGTGCTATATTTGCCTTTATTTTCAGCCTACCCTGTGGTCAAAGATCTTCAAATATCACCTTGAGTTGGGACACAATGATGAGGCTTACTCGGCCATGACCTCAAACCCTGATCCTGAAAGGTATAATGATGATGATGATGAGGATGATGATGATGATGATGATGATGATGATGATGATGATGATGATGATGATGTTAATTGTAATTATAATTATAATTATAATGATAATGCTAATGATAATGCTGATAATAATAATTAATACTAATTAAAAACCATCATTATCATCCTACAATGTCTCCATGCTACATGTTGAATTTACAGGAACACTACTTTGATGTTTTGGGGGTTGAGAGTTTAGATTGACAGTTGCCTTAGAAATGCCAGTACATAGAAAATAAGCAACATGTATCATGGTAATTTATAAATTGTCAATTTTGTTGTCAGACGGCGAGACTGCCTGCGACAGTTTGTGGTGGTCCTGTGTGAGCCGATACAGATGAAGCACCTATGCCGGTTTTTATTATGAACTCCTCACAAAAAGTTTGCAAAGTATTTTGAGCCACCTATTTCTCATTTATTGGAGACCTGTATGTATCTTGCTGAACCTTTACTACAATAATGTATGCATACAATAATAATTTCCATTGCAGGACTAATACAATGAAATTGAAGTTGAAATGGTAATCTGTAAATTGCCAATTTTGTTGTCAGACGGCGAGACTGCCTGCGACAGTTTGTGGTGGTCCTGTGTGAGCAGAAGCAGATGAAGCAGCTCTGCCAGTATCCGTACATTGACCTCCACGATGAGATGGTCAACATCATTGAGTCTCGTGCCCGGTCAGTGGATCTCTTGACCATCAACTACTACGACCTCCTCTTCTCCTTCCACACCATCAGAGGCAACTACAGACAAGGTACAAACATATTCTCTATATAAATATAGTTATTACAGTCTGACCCATCATGTCAGAACCAGGGGGCGAGAGTTCGATCATGACCCAGGACCAGCTTTAGTTCCACTGATCTTTAGATATGCTTGTTGATTCTATACGGTTCAATGATTAAGGATTATCTAGCATCTTGACATTGATGAGTTAGAGCCAATGACGCTAATTACCCTGGTATATGTCGCTGGTCCGTAATCGGGCTCCTGGGCCCAGCACTCATCGACATAAGTGATGTGGCTGTATAACAACACATCATCAATACAAATGCAAGCACATCAAACCTTTGTGCATGTTTTCCCATAACTGTTGGCTGTACATGTATGTATCTGGCTATAAGTATGTGTTTCTGCATGTGATAGCTGTGTACACTTACAATGATCAAGTTGTTAGATTGCACAGGTTTTGAGCAATTTTTAAGCAACATTTTAGCCCTAACCATAATAATCATTATTATGCAAGCTATCTGCGTGCCAAATTTTGTGGCGGCCGCGCGTTCGACGGCCAAGATCTCGAGATCCCCCCCCCCCAGCCAGAGCATAGCCAAAATAACCCGGCCTGATTAGGGTTAAAGTGGAAATTAATGAAGAAGGAGTAGTAGGTGTAGAGATATGTATTACAGTGTAATTAATAGTCACATTTGTGTTACCCCTAGCTGGCAGTGCAATGTACGAGTAGGCAACAAGACTGAGTCAGGAGGTTGTAGGAGTGCAAAGCCTGAGACGTCAGACGCATTGTTATCTTGCTGCTATAAACTTGCTTTGTCTTCTTCATGATTATGATTTTATTATCATTATCATTATCATTATTTTCATTATGATTATTATCTCTCCTAGCTGGTAGTGCAATGTACGAGCAGGCATCTAGACTGAGTCAGGAGGTTGTAGGAGTGCACAGCCTGAGACGTCAGACGCATTGTTACCTTGCCGCCATCAACTCGCTCCGTCTTCTTCACCCAGATAACGCCTGGATCATAAAACCCGCCATTAACGACAGCCAAGGCATCGTAAGTTTAATGCTAGAGATGTTAGTTGTTTTTTTTCCTGTTGGTTGTAAATCATGAATTCCCAAATCTGTTCTTCCATGTGGGCCAGTTGGGCAAGTAGAAGTGATTTTTCCAGTTGTAATGGCCCCTTAAAGGGATAGTTGAGTTCTGGTAAGGAGAGTACAGTTTTGGTGAAACTGAATTTTAGTAACCAAAACCTGCATCATTACATTACAAACTAATAGTTATAACTAGAAAGGAACACAAAATTACAAATGACGTAGTAAACATCATGTTATCATTAAAAAAGAGCCGTTAAAACGTAAGAGGGCGCTCTCTAAACACTCGTCGGTTTCAACCACTTTGAATAAAATATTGTGCATGTGATGCTTTGTTGAAATAGTGATTAGATAGAGAAATAACCAACAACTATTTAAATACCTATTTTGTAACTTTTTGAAAAGAGGAAGCATTTTTTGAATTTTTAACGGCTGGTTCAAAATTCTCTAATAAACCTGGGGCCCCAGGTTTATTACAAATTGTTATATTTATGGATATTTCAGCCGTCTCTGAACCGATTTTGATCAAACAAAGATGATTTCATTATTTAAATATTATGCTCTTTCAAATTTTACACTCAGTTTTTCATTACCTCACCAAAAAAATAAGTAGTCTTACCAAAACTCAACTATCCCTTTAACTTGAACCTGGTGGCCCCAAACATTGAGAGTCTTGTACACTTGATTTGCCTGTGTTCTTTGCATGGTGGTCCCCTTTATTCATGATTCCCTTGAATGCAGTTTACATGTAATACACCTGTCTAGATAGAGACCACTATTCATGATTCCCTTGAATGCAGTTTACATGTAATACACCTGTCTAGATAGAGACCACTATTCATGATTCCCTTGAATGCAGTTTACATACTTTAATACACCTGTCTAGATAGAGACCACTATTCATGATTCCCTTGAATGCAGTTTACATACTTTAATACACCTGTCTAGATAGAGACCACTATTCATGATTCCCTTGAATGCAGTTTACATGTAATACACCTGTCTATAGAGACCACTATTCATGATTCCCTTGAATGCAGTTAACATGTAATACACCTGTCTAGATAGAGACCACTATTCATGATTCCCTTGAATGCAGTTTACATGTAATACACCTGTCTAGATAGAGACCACTATTCATGATTCCCTTGAATGCAGTTTACATGTAATACACCTGTCTATAGAGACCACTATTCATGATTCCCTTGAATGCAGTTTACATGTAATACACCTGTCTAGATAGAGACCACTATTCATGATTCCCTTGAATGCAGTTAACATGTAATACACCTGTCTATAGAGACCACTATTCATGATTCCCTTGAATGCAGTTTACATGTAAATGAACCTGTCTATAGAGACCACTATTCATGATTCCCTTGAATGCAGTTAACATGTAATACACCTGTCCATAGAGACCACTATTCTTGGTTCCCTTCGAGGCAGTTTACATGTAAATGAACCTGTCTATAGAGACCACTAATCTTGGTTCCCTTTGAGGCAGTTTACATGTAAATGAACCTGTCTAATACAGACCACAATGTCTGTCTCCCTTGGGTGGTCTTTATAGACAGGTTTAACCCTATATAGCCCGGGGGTGGGGGGGGCTAAAATGAACCCCCCCCCTCGACATTTTTCGCGATAATTTTTTAACGCGAAAAAAACTTGCACTGAAATTTCATGACTTTTTTCTATTGGGTCTTGCGCATCTTTTGAAATAAAATTTTTGAAAATCGGACCTACCGTTACGAAGTCACATGACCTTTTGTCTATGCATGTCAGCCCGAAAATTGCTAGATTTTGTGATTTGTGTACAAAACATATGGAAATATCAGTTTTCATAAAAAGAGATATATCATTGGTTAATTGGTCTTGTTAACATTTTAGGTGTTTGTTTTGGGGTTCATAGTAGTTGATTTACCGTTAGAAATAAAATAGACAACAAAAACAATAAAATACATAAGCTAAAAAAACAAAGACATACATAAGAAATTATAAAAACTATAGAAAACATAAGGAAGAACCTGGCACTTGCAAATTTTGTTGTTGTATTATTATTCCAAATGGTCTAAAAAACATATGTAGTGAAAACCAATGTTCAATTATGAAGAATATATGATTTATGGGTAAAAATATGAATTTATGACATTATTTGCATAAATTACCATAGTTATGCAAATGAATGCGTTTTTCAAACAATTTAAAATGACCATAGTATTCTATACACTTCACTAAACATGGGTGCAAGTTTTCACGGCGAACGGCCGCTTCGCGGCCGAGATCTTAGGGGGGGCCAAATTAGCCCCCCCCCCGGGCTATGTATTTTCAAAATAGCCCGGGCTATATAGGGTTAAATGTATATTTAAAAGTAACTATCTAATTTCTAATCGCAGAAGGCAGAGGACATGATGGGGGCATCACCCAAGAGAGACTACGATGGAACTCCACTAGATGAAGCAGGTTAATATATGTTTTATACATACAATTCAATGCATACCTTTTCTTCTTGTTTTCCTTATTTTGGGGGGAGACACACCAAGTTGTCTTTCTTTCAAGGTATTTTACATAATGATTTGAGACTTTAATCCTATACCAAAATCATTGTAAGATACATGTACATGTATATCCGAATGATGTGTGAAAGTTTCATTGAAAAAGAACACTGCTTTCCTGGTTAAAAAAGCGAAAATTTGCGTCAGCTTTTACAACGAATTACTGTATAACGTTTATGACCGTTCATTAACGTTCTTGAGCTGAATGATTATCAATGATAGATATTGTCATACTAAAGGGGCATTTTTAAAAATCTAACCCTATTTTATTCTTCTCTTACCATATGCCAAACAACACGGTAAAAGAGAAATGTGGAAGCTCCAAGTAATTTTCGTGGAGTTAGACACTTTACTGGTTTCACTTTAAACTTTACTTGCTAAAACTTGTCTGCGTGTCATAGATATCTGATAGTTATCAGATTACTGTGCCTGAATGGTAGAAAGAAGGCTCAGAAGCTCATTTAGAAGGACATTTCCATTCATATTGTACCTGTTAACACAAGAGGGCACTATGCAGACACCTGGACCCATATTCATAAAATCCTGCTATGCTTAATTCCATGTGCATTTCAAATGTAACAGTTTAGTATGCTAGAAATAGTTTTCCTTGTCCCCAACTAAGGTTAGCTAGTTTAGCCTTTGATACCTACAAGGTAGACCCTAGTTAGCAACTAAAAGATTGTGTGTTCAATTCATAGCCACATCATCCAAAAATACACTTAGCTTGAAACTAAACTAGCAGGCTTTTATGAATATGAGCCCTGGAAAATTAACTTTTTTAGTTCAACATTCTAAAAGTGATTTCTTTTTCAAAGTAAGCATTGAAAACGGAGATGTACAGCCATATATTTCAAAAACATTTAGAAGCGTTTATTTGAAGAGCAAAACAAATTCATTATTAATACGTTTGGTTTGTGGTTGCACCATGTAAGAGAGGAGAATTGAAGTCCTGAGAAGGACTGTTGGTATTCTTTCTTGGATACCACAGTCCTTTTTAGGACTATCCTAGAATGAATACCAACAGTCCTTCTCAGGGCTCTCCAATCCTCTTCTCTTACATGGTGCAACGGCAAACCAAACTAATGGCCCGGATTCACAAAGCAGGTTTGTAGGAGGTTTGTACAACCCATGGTTTAAACCATGGTCTACATCTATGGAGTGCCATTTGAATGTAAACTCCTTACTTGTTAACAATGTTGATGGTACACATTTACAAAATGCACCACATACATGTAAATGTTTGTCTTCTCACATGGTGAAATTTGCTGGTTAGCAAGCACTAACAGTCATATCATTAGGAATTATAAATTGTTTTACTTGTAAACGAGCAGCACTCCATAGATGTAGACCATGTATAAACCATGGTTTATACAAACCTCCTACAAACCTGCTTTGTGAATCTGGGCCATTATCTACACCACCATGGAAGCCGATACTAACAAGCAACATCAAATTCATTATTTCTCTGTTATGTTTCCCCCTGTCAAAAAACAGTCCCAAGACGCAGGGTTGACGTTCTTGAATGGAAGGACCTGGAGAAGGAATACCAGCTGACTGCAGCCAGACTCAAACTGGCCAATCACCAGCCAGATATGGCCCATGTGACAGGTAGGCTGCCATTTGACCTTTGACCCTTGTACTTTGACTGCCATTGAGTTTTAACAAATGCTATATTCCTGGACAACTTTTGATTAAATAATTTAACTGGTTAGAACTATGATCTATCTCTACCAGCCAAATATGTATTGCGCACCCCTTCTAGATAGACCCCATTCATATTGGAACAAATATATCTCATGTTCTCCTTGTAAATTCCGAGCATTCTGGCTTAGCTCCCTGAAATGCCCCTTAAAAACATGAGCCTCCATAAATTTGCATATAGTTGAATGCAATACAAGGTTTGTTCATGCAGGTGAAAAGCAGCCCCAAAAATATTTGTTAATTTGTTAATTTTATTGGCCCCGGGTCAGCAGGCCCTATGCTTATTGGCCCCGGGTCAGCAGGCCTATGCTTATTGGCCCCGGGTCTGCAGGCCTATGCTTATTGGCCCCGGGTCAGCAGGCCTATGCTTATTGGCCCCGGGTCAGCAGGCCTATGCTTATTGGCCCCGGGTCAGCAGGCCTATGCTTATTGGCCCCGGGTCAGCAGGCCTATGCTTATTCCGTGCATCGCTGTACATTGGCCCAAGATAAACTGACATTTTAAGATGTGAATAAAATTAGCATTAACCCATTCAGGACTGGTCCTGAATCTATTCTGGCTTGGGTCTATGGAGAATATTACATGGTGATTAAAAGAAGGCAAAGAAAATGGGATTCCAACGGGATTCGAACCCGAGACCTCCAGATTGCTAGACTGGTGCTCTTCCGACTGAGCTATAGAAAACCCATTCAGGCAATGAGAATTAAGGGGTTTCAGGGACGAGCACCGTCTAGGGTTTTCTATAGCTCAGTCGGAAGAGCACCAGTCTAGCAATCTGGAGGTCTCGGGTTCGAATCCTGTTGGAATCCCATTTTCTTTGCCTTCTTTTAATCACAATATATTTCTGGTCAGTTTCTGTATATGTTTGAATTGAGAATATTACATGTTATAGCAAAATCAATCAGTCCTGAATGGGTTCAAGATATTAGAATGATAGGAACATTAGTGGATTTTTCTGGTATCTTCTCAGGATCTCAGATGTCGGCCGATGAGACGGTTAGTTTCCTGGTGCAGAATGGTCTGTATGACGCTGCCATCGATGTGTGCTCTGCATTCAAGCTGCCCCTCACACCTGTCTTCGACAACCTTGCACACAGGTGAGACATCTAAGCGAACTATACATTTTGTTGACCTTATTTGCTTTGATGATCATAAATATGTAAAACAAAAAATGAAACTTGTATAGTATTCCATACAGTACACTTCACATGCCACGCATGCACGTTTTTGTGACGATTTATGGCCGAGATGTGAAGGGGGGGGGGGGGGGGCCATTATCCCCTATCCGCTTCCCGAGGTTATAGAAAGACCTCAAATGGCCTGGCCTTTTTAGAGTTAACAAGCTCGTAAGAATCTTGACCTAAATGGGATGTGAACCATTTTCCAGATATTTCTCATTGTACTATTTACATCCCTTTTCCAAGTATTACTACTATATGGCTACAACTTTATCGATCCGTGTGGTTTGGTTTTTGTCTTTAGTTGTAACAACAATAATTGGAAAAGTTTGATTAGGGCTGAGTCAAACCGGATATGAGCCGAGTAAAAACAAACGGATATCGGATGTATCCGAAATGTAAAAAAAAAAAAAAAAAAAAAAACACATAGAGCTTTGCTTTATGATACTTCAACCAATGACAGTTCAACCGTTGAACCATGGTTGAAGTTCCAAAAATGAAAGCTCCATTTTTTTTTGTTTTTTGTTTTTTGTTTACCCGTATCCGAGAATTTGAATTCGGTATCCGACCTTTATGGTCGGATTACCGAACGGCTATCCGTTTGGACTCGGCACTAAGTTTTATGATACAGGGCCCAGAACTGCCATCAAGATTCAATTGAACATTACTGAATACTTGTGTTCATTTGTTATCAGATGTGTGAAGTTGTCGAGGAAAGGACCTAATAACGAGACATGGAAGTGGCTGGCAGCGAACGACGTTGGATCATTGAATCTTGGACGGGAAGCCACGTAAGTAGACCTTCTGATTGTTAACGGGATCTAGTAACTTTGTTGACATGTGCAAAAAGTGACTGCTTTCCTGGTTTAAAAAGCCAAAATATGCGTCAGCTTTGACAA
Organism: Echinarachnius parma; assembly: GCA_037951105.1. Lineage (NCBI taxonomy): Eukaryota > Metazoa > Echinodermata > Echinoidea > Clypeasteroida > Echinarachniidae > Echinarachnius > Echinarachnius parma. Next base: position 149,638 of record JBAMJV010004033.1, read on the forward strand.
CAAATTACTGTATGACGTTTATGAGGTTTATGACCGTTCATTAACACTCTTGAGCTGAATGATAGCTATCGTCATACTAAAGGGGCATTTAAAAAAATCTAACCCTATGTTATTATTCTCTTACCATAAGCTTAACAACACAATAGAAGAGAAACGAGGAAGCTCCAAGTAATTTTCGTGGAGTTAGACACTTTACAGGCATCCCTTAACTTCTTTTTCAGGGGAAATTGTTCTTCCTTGAACTTGTAGAGACTTAAATGTATTGTTCCACTTGATGATTTGTATGACCAGAGCTGCTGAACTAGGATGGCACCTGCTACAGCTGTACTTGGAGAGGCATGAAGTTGGCGATCACATCCACTACGAGGCAAAGAAACATCTATCCTCTAATATCACTATTTCAAATTTCTGCTTAGTAGTTCAGTAATTGATAATTCTAGCTATTGAATGCTAGGAGCGTCGCATTTTGCCAGACATGTGTGTTATATAAGACTACACTTTTCATTCATCATCATCATCATTATCATCTCTATCATTACTGGTTCATTACACTCAGTTTCATCACTACCATCATCATTATCATGATCATCATCACCATATTCATCATCAAAATTATTGATATGATCTTTGATATATATGTTGGTCTTCATTATTCCCTAGGGCTGCTGAGCTAGGATGGCACCTGCTACAGCTGTACCTGGAGAGACACGATGAAGTTGGCGATCACATCCACTACAAGACCGTCATCCGCAAACTGCTTTCTCTTGGCTTTCGGCTCCCACAGTGGATAGTCAATGCATACAAGGTTAGTATTGTTGAAGTTGATGATGGTGTTGATGATGGTGATGGTGATAGTGATGATGATGGTAATGGCGATGAGCATGATGATGATAATAATAATGATAATGGTGATGATGATGTTGACGACGATGACAATGATGATGATGTTGATGGTGATGATGAGGAGGAGGAGGATGGTGATGGAGATGATGATGGTAAATGATGGTGTTGATTGTGATGGTGGTGATGATGATGATGATGTTGATGATTTGGGTAGTAATATTGAGGATAGTGATGAGGAAAATGCTGATAATGATCATGATCATGATGACGATGATGATGATGGTGATGACTGAACTCACTGAAGATGGCTATATAATTGTATATCAGTGAATAATTTCCGGGGCTTTTTTTCGAATTTCAGGGGCTACTATTAAGCTCTAATGCTGTAAGTGATCATCTGATCGGCATTCGATCACGATCCAATAAAAAAATCCCCCAAAATCCAAAAAATCGGGGGCTCTTTTTTTTTTTGTGGGGCTCTTTTGGGCATTTCGGGGGCGAATTCTCCCGCTGCCCCCCCCCCCCCCCCCCCCCCCCCCCCCCCGTGTATTTTTTTCCCTGATGAGATGTAGTAGGGGGCTATCCCAGAAAATGGTCTGAATAATTTACATATACTTATCATTATCATTATAATAATGATAATCATCCCTTGTTTATCTTGGTCCTTTCTGCAGAGGCTAGATCCCGGCAACCTCCTCCTTCTCTACATAACCTTTGACCTGCTGGAAGAAGCTGCCAATTTGGCGATCGAGTTCATTGACGCTATCCTAGGCAAGGGGGTGGAATACTTTGGCCTGAAGGTAAGGATACAACACATTTATGAGATGGAAAAAATTAATATTTTTTTTATTTCGGGGGCTCCTTTTCCATCTTTCGGGGGCTACTTTTATCATCTCGGGGGCTACAAATTTCCGGGGCGTTTTTTTCGATTTTCAGGGGCTACTATTAAGCTCTAATGCTGTAAGTGATCATCTGATCAGCATTCGATCACGATCCAATAAAAAAATCCCCCAAAATCAAAAAAATCAAAAAATCAGGGGCTCTTTTTTTTTTTTGTGGGGCTCTTTTGGGCATTTCGGGGGCAAATTCGCCCGCTGCCCCTGTGTATTTTTTTCCCTGATGAGATGTAGTAGGGGGCTATCCCATAAAGTAGCTAGAGGACATAACTTGAAATGGTCTAAATGAAGATTTTATTGGCAGGTGAAGAAGAGAAGGACATTACGTTGATTTTAGGCTAAAAAGAGTTCATTGATGCTATCCTAGGGTGGAATAGCTTGGCCTGAAGGTAAGGCAATGATAGCATTGAATTGTTTGCCTTGTGGCCCAGTCGGGTGTAAGGTTGGTTCTGCGCGGCTAGAATGCTCCCAGGGGGGTGTTTCACAAAGATCCTAAGTTGAACTTAACTCTAAGTTGGACTTAAAATGTATGATAAGCCATTTGTAGCCTTGGAACAAAATATATTCTGAAGCAAAAATGCAAGTATTTTAGACTTTTCATAAATTTGACATAAAGAACATGAAATATGTTTGATAATAGAAATATATTTATGAATTGAAACAACATTTAATGCCGTTTAACAGGACTTTTAGAACTTGTTTTCAAAGAAACTTACGGCTTTCCATACTTTTTAAGTCCAACTTAGAGTTAAGTTCAACTTAGGATCTTTGTGAAACACCCCCAGGTAGTTGAGAAGTTGCACAAGATAATAGATTTGGAATGTGCTCAGATGACTTGTTTGTGGTTATACATGTGTTAGCGGTTTACTTTGTTTTGCTCTGAAAATTGTTCGGTAATCCTACCATCGGTTTTCGTTTAACTTGCAAAAATATTATATTTTGAAGTGCCCTCTAAACAAGAACTTTAGAACCATTCGGCTTTATTTTTTATTTTGTTTACAGGATGCACTGAGACCAGCAGTTCCCAGTCTGTGGTTACTATATCAACCATAAGTCCACTTTTTCAAGGCCCTTTCACTATATTTATTTTTTCTTTTTTCTGCAGCAACCAATTTTCTACTACCTTGTGAAAAATGTTCTTGAAGTGCCTTCCAAACCAGAACTTAACCACCTTTGCTTCATAACCTTTTGTACAGGATCCTCTGAGGCCAACAGCTCCCAGTGTGTGGTTACCATACCAACAGCTAGACCACCTGCTAAAGGCCCTGAGGGATGCCAGCAACGATCCTGAACTTATCCGGGTAAGACTTAAAATTCATGAAAGCCTGAGAGCCATAATTCATAGAATTTTAAACATGACAATATTTAATCAAGTATCACCTCAGCTCACCTCATACTTCTGTATATTTGTTGCATATTTGGGCAGCTACGTCGTTGGTTACTATACATGTATAGTCAGCTACTAGCCCACTTGCTGAAGACATTGAACGATACTTCCAGTGATCCTCGATGAACTTGATGTCGTAAGACTTTAAATGTAATGAAAATAGAGGTTGTTATGCCTCCGCCAACGAAGTGGCCGGAGGCATTATGTTTCCGGGTTGTCCGTCCGTCCGTCCGTCCGTCCGTACATCCCGTTTTCGTTCTCGCGATATCTCAAGAACCGGTTGACGGATCAATTTCAAACTTGGTATGAGTGTATATATTGGGGTGACAATGATCTGATTAGATTTTGGGGTTCATGAGGTCAAAGGTCAAGGCCACATGACTCAATATATGTTTTAAAATGCCTCGTTCTCGCGATATCTCTAGAACCGGTTGATGGATCAATTTCAAACTTAGTATGAGTGTACATATTGGGGTGACAATGATCTGATTAGATTTTGGGGTTCATGAGGTGAAAGGTCAAGGTCGCAGGACTCAATATATGTGCAAAAAAGCATCCTACTCACGATATCTCAAGAATCGTTTGACGGATCAATTTCAAACTTGGAATGAGTTACATACACATCGGGTGGCAATGATTGGATTAGGTTCGGGGGGCCATGAGGTCAAAGGTCAAGGTCACATGACTCAATATATATGCAAAAATGGCTTGTAATGACAACATCTCAAGACCTGAATGTCAGATTTCAATCTAACTTGGTACCTGAATATTCTTGGGAGCCAATGTAGCCATCAAAGTTTGGGGTCTACATAGGTCAAGGTCACAGAACTCAAAATATATATATGAAAAAAACAAAATTTCAGTGCACGTTATTTTGGGCTTGATATTGAAAATTGCGTTATAGCGGAGGCATAATTTTCGACTGCGCGCAGTCGAAGATCCATCTAGTTTCTCATAAAATTATCCAAATGCATTACCCTTAAAAACCCTACAAAATGGCAATATGCAGTATGTCCTCATACTTCTGCATCTTTGGCAGCTACATAGCTCACATGTAGGGTTTTGGTTTACCATACCACCTGTTGAAGGCTCTGAATGACACTAGCAATGATCCTGAGTTTACTAGGGGTGAGATTAACTTCATGGAAAAAGAGTGATTACTCATAACATTTTACACATATGTCAATATTCAGAAAAGTATCCCTCTGCTCACCTCATACTGCATATTTGTTGCATATTTGGGCAGCTAGCTAGTAGGTTTTCGCGTACCATATTTGTAGGAAGACCACCTCATGATAGCTTTGAGAGGCATTGACTATGATCCTGAACTTATTAGGGTAGGAATGATATCCATGAAAGGAAAAATGAGGTATTCAAACACACCCCAACTACGCCACTGAATGAAGCTAACATACCCCCATAGTCCAGTCAAAATACGACAAAAAGGGGGTCAACCCACCACTAATTGCAACAGAAACGATTCCACTTGTATTTGCTGTAGAATAGCCACTAAAACAACATACTAAAAGTTGACAAAAATTGGAGTGGTGGATAAGGGTCTAATTTGCATAAATTCAAAATGGCCGCCATACAGCCTTTTCAAGGCCATATCTCTGGATATGAAGCACTTAGAAAGTTAATTCTGGTGTCTACACCCATGTTTTCAAGGTCAAGGAGCACGATTGTAACCTAATTAGCAACATTCAGGCAACCCATCATACCTAATTTGCATAAAGTTGTAAATAATATATTCAAAATGGCCGCCATGTATCCTATATCAGCCTTTATCTCAGTATGAACCCAACAGAAAAATATTTATTGTATATAGAACTATGTTTCCAGGTTATGGAACAGAATGTAAGTATATTTGCAACTTTTAAGCACCCCTTTATAGCTAATTTGCATATAAATATATTCAAAATGGCCGCCATGTAGGACACTTAATCCCATATCTCGAGATATGAGACACATAAAAAGTAAATCTAAGTGTCTACATCCATGTTTTCAAGGTCAATGAACACAATTATAACCTAATTAGCAATATTCAGGCATCCCATCATGCCTAATTTGCATAAAGTTGTAAATAATTTATTCAAAATGGCCGCCATGTATTCTATCTAAGCCTTTATCTCAGTATACAAAGCCAACAGAAAGATGTTTATTGTATATAAAACCATGTTCCTAGGTAATGGACCAGATTATAGTACATTTGCAACATTTAAGCACCCCCCTTATAGCTAATTTGCATATATATATATTTTTTTTAAGACAGCCATGTACGGCATATGTATATATCATTGGAAATAACACATGTTATGAATTCATTCTGTCGTTATTCTATATACATATTGTCAATGTCAAACACATGATTGTGGCCATTTCAAGCATATTAATCATGAATACCTAATTTGCATAAATTTGAATATACATAAAACTTAACAGACCTCCTTCCTAGCTCAGTCTGTATATTAAATATTCGTCGAAATAAATGTTTCACTTAACAGAATATTTAAGAATGTTTTCATTGTTGGCTAGAAATGCTGAAAAACCAATGATGATAACTCATTTGAAGCTAGTGTTAGTTCATAAATAGAATGACAGGAAAATGCATCACAGAGTGGAGCGGAGCATTTTACTGCAGTCTGCACAGGATCATCTGGAACAAAGGCCCATCATATAATGACATCTGCAAGCAATATGTCTTGTATGTGGAGAAACACTATGATAAGTCAACTGTGGTGTTTGATGGCTACATGAAGGGCCGGAGTACGAAATACGTCATCCACAGACGCTGAACTAGATTGCGCGTGTGTCTACCTGTACAAGTTTTCTGGTTCGATGGTATTCTACGGGAAGTAGGAGGACTTTCTCTCCAACAGTAAAAACAAGCACAAGTTCATCATGCTGCTTGACGGACATCTAAGACACCTTGGGTGCCCTACAAAACATGATCCAGGAGATGATGATCTATTCATTGTCCAGACTGCTATCACCATTGCTGAGCCGAGGGTATACATACCCATACTGTTCTTGTTGCAGATGATATGGAAAGTCTGGTTCTCCTTTGTTACCATACCGAGACAACAATGCAGAACATGTTTCTTTGTCCGGAACCTCGGCACTGCGTTAAGAAGGAGCAAAGATGTTCAGACATATCACTTCTGAAATATGCACTGGGTCCACAAGTATGTAACTGTATTTTATGTATGCATGCTTTCCTTGGCTGTGACACGACATCCCATATTCATGGATTTTGGAAGGGAACAGCTCTAAAGCTTGTTCGCACTAACAGGATCTTCCAGGAACAAGCAGAAGTCTTTGGAGATCAAAAGAGTACAAAGACTGATGTTGTATCAGCAGGACGGAACGCAATTTTTGGTCTATACAAAAGTTAGCCAGATGATAACTGAAAATTCTCTGTCTTCAACGTTTTCATGAGAAGGTCAGCACCTGTAGAGTGCCACCTAGAGTGCAACTTACTTATGCAGCTGCTTCTTTTCATAGCCAGCATGCATTCTTGTCAATGCAGTAAAGGAAGGGAAATTAAATCCAGCCATTGGCCTGGGGTTGGAGTGAGCGAGATGGAGAATTTAGTCCGATTCCTTCAGACAAAGCTGTAGCTCCTAGGAATCTCCTGAAGCACCACAGTTGGCTTATCATAGTGTTTATCCACATACAAGACATACTGCTTGCAGATGTCATCATATGATGGACCTTTGTTCCAGATGATCCTGTGCAGACTGCAGTAATGCTCCCCTATCTGAGATGTATTGAATATACATATGCTCCTGGAGGCATGAAACGTCTCCAAAGTGTATCAGCCAGTTGAGATTTGTTTGCCAGTCGTGGTGTGAACTTGTTCTCCAGTCGTGGTGTGAACTTGTTCTCGAACAGTGCAGGAGGATAGCTACACAGCTCATAATCAAACGCATCTTAGAGTTGTCTTGGCGTGTTCCTTATGTTATGAGTCTATGAAACAGTAGCTGATGATCGATTTGGATGGCTCCTTCTTTTGTTTGCACTGATGTGTTTTCACTCATAGTCAAGGCTTGATCTCTTCATTTGAATGTGTACTCTGTGATGCATTTTCCTGTCATTCCATTTATGAACTAACACTAGCTTCAAATGAGTTATCATCGTTGGTTTTCAGCATTTCTAGCCAACAATGAAATGTAAAACATTCTTAAATATTCTGTTAAGTGAAACATTTATTTCGACAAATATTTAATATACAGACTGAGCTAGGAAGGAGTTCTGTTAAGTCTTATCTATATTCAAATTTATGCGAATTAGGTATTCATGATTAATATGCTTGAAATGGCCACAATCATGTGTTTGACATTGAAAATATGTATATAGAATAACGACAGAGTGAATTAATAACATGTGTTATTTCCAATGATATATACATATGCCGTACATGGCTGCCTTAAAAAATACATGTATATTTATACGCAAATTAGCTATAAGGGGGGTGCTTAAATGTTGCAAATATACTATAATCTGGTCCATAACCGGGAAACATGGTTGTATATACAATAAACATATTTATGTTGGGTTCGTATACTGATATAAGGGCTTAGATAGGATACATGGCGGCCATTTTGAATAAATTATTTACAACTTTATGCAAATTAGGCATGATGGGATGCCTGAATGTTGCTAATTATGTTATAATTGTGTTCATTGACCTTGAAAACATGGGTGTAGACACTTAGATTTACTTTTTATGTGTCTCATATCTCGAGATATGGGATTAAGTGTCCTACATGGCGGCCATTTTGAATATATTTATATGCAAATTAGGTGTAAGGGGGTGCTTAAAAGTTGCAAATATACTAAAATTTTATTCCATAACCTGGAAACATTATACAGATATTGACTGTCTTGAGGGGCAATATAACATTTGAGATCCTCGAGGGAAGTTATATTTGTGTCGAGGGACATTATATTTTTCCGAAGCGCGTAGCGCTGAGGAAAAATATAGTATTCCGAGACAAAAATATAACTCCCCCAAGGGAAATGAAATGTTATATGGTTCCCGAAGGAAAAAGTCAATATCTGTTATATTATTATGACCTATATAGATACAAATCAAGATAAATATGAATTTGGTGTTGAAATGAAATTATGGACAAGGGAAATCATTAGATTAAATCGAAATTCTTCCAGTAGAACAGACGTGTTATTATCGAAATGCTGCGCAAAATGCTTCTTTGTTCGAGCTTCCATTCAAATTTACTTTCGGATCGCGCAATCTCCGTAGAAAGCTTAACAACGCTGCGCGTGCCAGGATGCTAATACGCGCACATTGTTCATCTTCACACCCATTGTGACGTAAATTACGTCACCGGTCAATATAACGCCGTTATATTGACCGGTGACGTAATTTACCGGTCAATATAACGCTTCTCATCCTTGTAGCGATGGTCACGTGACAGCATTTTGACAAATCGCACACCAGTATCTTTATAGGTCATATAATATAGTTCTAAATACAATAAATATTTTTTCTGTTGGGTTCATACTGAGATGAAGTCTTATATAGGATACATGGCAGCCATTTTGAATAAATTATTTACAACTTTATGCAAATTAGGTATGATGGGTTGCCTAAATGTTGCTAATTAGGTTACAATTGTGTTCCTTGACCTTGAAAACATGGGTGTAGACACCAGAATTAACTTTCTAAGTGCTTCATATCCAGAGATATGGCCTTGAAAAGGCTGTATGGTGGCCATTTTGAATTTATGCAAATTAGACCCTTATCCACCACTCCAATTTTTGTCAACTTTTAGTATGTTGTTTTGGTGGCTATTCTACAACAAATACAAGTGGAATCGTTTCTGTTGCAATTAGTGGTGGGTTATTTCATATTTTGACTGGACTAATTAAATAAATCCTGGGTACGACTATGCATACAAGGATTTAGCTTCATTCTCTGTCACTTTTTCCGAACATTTCTTCTTGATAACACGACCGTACCAATTTTTCTCACTGAATTTCACTTTTCTCCCCGCTCTCAACAGCTATACAACGTCCTGCATACAAGGCTGACAGACTACCAACACCAAGTCAGAGGCGTATCCCACCAGATGATTGAGATGGCCCATAGGAAATTACAACACATAGAAGCCTCGTAACCCATTGCCTACATAACTCTAGTGTACCTTTAACCAGTTCTGGATCCCGTTGCAGAAAGAGATACAATCGATTGTAAATTAGAATTGATTGTAAGTCAGAAAATTTGAGCGTTTCAACTTATCAGATTTGCGCATGTAGAACATGTGATCCGACTTACAATTAATTGTAACTTACAATCGATTGTATCTCTTTCTGCAATGGGGCCCAGGACTGATTGATTATGCTATAACATTCTCCATTGAACCATGCCCGAGTATTTTCGGGACCATTCCTGAACAGGTTAAGGGAGGAGGGATTGAGATGGCTCATATGAAATTACAACACATAGAAGCCTCATAACCCACTGCCTACGTGGTTCTGGGCTAGACCACAACCGGTAAGTCACTGTGGTAGTTTCTTTTTATGCCTCCGCAACGAAGTAGCCGGAGGCATTATTATTTTGGGTTGTCCGTCGTCCGTACGTACGTCCCGTTCTCGTGATCGCGTTATCTCAAGAACTGATTGACAGATTCTCACAAAACTTGCTTCATGTATGTATCTTGGGGTGCCAATGATCTGATTAGATTTTGGGGTCATGAGGTCAAAGGTTAAAGGTCACAGGGCTCATTATATATGCAAAAATAGCTCGTGATCGCGTTATCTCAGGAACCTATTGACGGATTCTCACCAAACTTGGTTCATGTATGTATCTTGTTTATTTGCTGAAATAGTACATTTTTGTTTAAAATATGAGATTTGGGGTTTAGGCATTTCCTGAATAAGCGCATCTAGATCTTCCTTCAGTGAAAATGTTAGCGTCATAAATCATGTTTAAATATGATTTTTCATAGAGTTATAAAAGATCAAATTATAGCGCTTGCATGGACGTGCATCGCTGAAGCGGCCCATTTCTCCAATTATTTTAAACTTGCTTCAACCATGTTCCAAATCTTTGCTGCTCATATTGAGAGGATGTGCTTCTTAACCCTAATCCCACTGGGTTATTTTGGTCACTTGAGTCCACTGGGGGGGGGCCGTTTTGGCCCCCCCCTCCAATCTCGGCAACGAATGGACCGATCGACTTGAAAATTGGCACATACGTACAACCAGTCAAGTAGAATAAGAATTTGAAAGAAGAAACAAAATTGGACGATTATTATTTTTTTTTATAATTAATTAAAATTTTGAATATGCAAATTTTTGACGAATTTGGGGGAAAATTGGGATTTTCATCTAAAATCAAGAGAAATTACAGGATATCTTCAGGTTTTCTGTAAAAATACTTTCAAATGATGTTATTCATCATATCCATGTTTTTTATGGTGATAAAATATATCACTAATTTGCATAAATATGCAAATTAGTATTCCCGGATTTACCCACATTGTTTTCATTCTTATGTATTTTATTGTTTTTTTGTTGTTTTTGTTTTGTTTTTTTAAGAAGAATTTATCTCTGAAGTGTATGAATTCAACTAATAACAAAGAAATAATCCAAATTATAATTCAAAGTAACAATTATAACAGATTTGGAGTTTACATGGCATCGGATATAGGAATTACATAGAAACCTGTACAAAAATTACATTTTTTTGTGACGGTCGAGCAATTATCGACCTCTAAAATCGGTTCTACATGTCCGACCAGGGTGAATTATATATCAAAACATGCGGCAGACTTGAGAGAAAATAGTCATGAAGTTTGAACGTGAAATTCCAAATGGTCTAGATGCATGTCGAAAAAACGACAGGGGGGGGCCAAAATGGCCCCCCCCCCCCCCCCCCCCCAGTGGGATTAGGGTTAAGTCTGAATATGACAAATTGTTTGTTATACTTTTCCAACAATATTGATCAATTAGTTATAAAGACACTTTCTGGAACTCTCCCAATACTGTTATTTTGCTTTAACCTTTAGAAACGTTTCAAAGCTTTGTGAAAAAAATAAAGCATCAGTATTGCAATATAAATAAGCAATTGAAAAGTAAGGACCTTTGTAGATAATATGTATACTTGTACTGGGCAGTGGGAAAAGATAAACCCCAAAATTGATCAAAAGGTTTAATTTTTTTTTGCAAATTCATCCTGCATGCCTTGTCAACAATGTGTTAATACTCTCCTGGGGGTGTGTCACAACGATCCTAAGTTGAACTTGACTTTTAGTTAGACCTAACTATTATGGAAAGCCATTTGTAGCCTTGGAATAAAATATATTCAAAAGAAAAAAATCATTAACCTTAGACTTCATAAATGACTTCATAAATGTTGTCGAAACTAGTGGCTTTCCATACTTTTTGAATCCAATTTAGAGTTAACTTCAACTTAGGGTCTGTGTGAAACACCCCCCTGGGATGAGTTTCATGAAGTACATATGTAATGTAATGTATATATTGTACATAGGCCAACAAGGTTAAACCTTATTTTGTATGCCTCTGCAATGTCACAAAGTGACTGAACGTATGTTTCATTGTCTATATTCATGTATACAGGGAAACCCCGTTATAACGAGCTCGCTTATAACAAGGTACCGTTTATAACGGGGAGAATCCTTTGGTCCTGATTCCTACGTTCATTTAAATGTTTGTTATTAATTCGGCCGTTTATAACGAGGTACCGCTTATAACGAGGTAAATTTGATAGTCCCGACTACCTCGTTATAACGGGGTTTCCCTGTATATGCAATAGTGCTGTAGAGTTTGGTTATTTCAAAAACGGTAACATGTTAATTTTCAGCACTCTTTTATTTTGTTTCTTATAAACAAATAGCACTTACTCAAGTGCCGAGACATTGTTCATTGATAACATACTATTGGAAACAGTTTTCAGTAAACATAAATATAGATCGATCTTGCTTAATAAAGATAAACCCAAATTGGTAACGCCATATCAATACAAATTGTTAAACGACATTAAAAAGTAACTCATTTGCAGCCCATTTGTATGTCATTAATGCAAGGAATGTTAGGAGTTGCCAATTTGGATAAACTGAATAGTGATTAATGTGAATTTTCTCTAGTTCTGCATTCAAATTTGGTAACTCTGTGATTCATAAATTGTAATTGTGATGTAAGGTTTGAATGTATGACATTCATTGTTACAAGTTGAGTATTAAAAGAGCAAAATAGTGATCACTTTTTTGAAAGTTGATATTTTTTGTTCTTATTTTGCCATAATTATTGTTGAGAAAGCAAAATAAATGCACAAATAAATTGAATAAAGTGAAGTCCTGCAAATTCATTAAATTACAATCTCTCGTAACATGAGGGTGATAAAAGTAATGGTGCTGAACTGATACCCCCTCATAATTGAAGAGGAGGTGACGTGCATTATCATAATGATGATTTTAATTTGCGTTTTAATAAAAATAAAAAAGAGGCATGTAGTAATTTATTTTGGAATTTTTTGGACCAGAGAAAAAAATGTGTCTTGTGGGCAAATAGTGTACGCGTTCGTAGTGACAGGGGGTAGAATTTCATATGTATTTTAAATATGACCACAGTTTTAATTTTAATACATTATACACAGAGAGTAGCATACATTTTATTTACATCTTTGTTTTAAGAAAATAGAAGGAAAAAAGTTTAGGCAGTGTCTAGAAGCCACACTGTAAGCCCAGCTGTGAGGACGATGTTCCCAGCTGTGAGGACGATGTTCCCAGCTGTGAGGACAATGTTCCCGCGGTGATGTGATATACTGTTTTCTACCCCGTGAAAAATCGACGTGAGGCCTATATTACTATTAGAATTGGGGCTTCATATATTGTTTGATGTTAACGATCTCTCGCAATGAGAAAAAACTTCGCATTGTAAAACGATCGCTCATTAATATAAATAGTTTTTAGCTGTTCATTATATTTCCATCATTTTTTTCTATATACAGTGAAAAAATCATTATAATTATCATAAATTTGATCCTCTCATTATAATGTCCAGCGTTCGGTTTGGCAAATACCCAAACAGTTCATAATCGTCTCTATAGAACTCAATCAACCGATCTATTAAGTGCCGCGGTACTTTGGAATACGCCTGAATGAGTTTATCCTGCGACCGCGAACTGTGAACTTCAGGAAATGTCACGTGACCCGAGAGATTAAAAGATTTGATCACGTGCGGCGCGTCGTACTGCAGCGTCTCGTACTTCCCGATGAAGTCGTACTCGAACGCACACGGATTGGTGATCCGGTGTATGGGAAGCCAGTGGTCCGTTAGTTGCGTCATCTTCTTTGCGGTGCCTTCATCTGTGATGAATCTGATGAACTCATCGAACGTGATCTTGTTCTCGTTGCTCAAAGGAAATTTCACCAACTTTTTCAAGTCCGTCTTCGATTTCACGTTCGGGTAGCGGTACCGCTTTAGGATGGTGTAGCCAAACTGCTGCTCGAATGGACCGCCTTTCCTGTAGACGAACTTGTCGAGATATGCAGACAGCGCCCTCTCCAGTGGCTCGCGAGCAAACATCACCTAACAATGTATGACAGTGAAACATTATAAACAATGGGTAATAAACGTAATGCTAATATCAAGTATGTTGATTATAAGTAATTAAAAAGTGTAATTCGGATTGTGTAAGATGTCAAGATAATGATAGTGGTGAACACAATCATCTGCACTCACAAGGGATCACAGTATGTTTTCAATTTGTTTTAATTCATCACACAGACACACACATACACACACACATACAGACGCACACACACATACGAATATACACAAACAAACACACACACATGCACAAACAGATAAGTGAAATACAGACAAACACGGATCAAAGCATGCATATAAACAAACATATCCCTTATTCCTAACTGGATGTGATGCGATGCGCACTTTTTAACACCCTTGAGAGCATTCCATGAAGTCATGATTACCTTCGAGTACGACCTCCATCTGCGGAGTACCTCGGGCGCGTCCCGGATGTCGCTCATCTTCAGAAAGCGGCCCGTGTGGGATGTCTCGGTGTTCTTCAGCGGCGGCGATCTCGGGAACGCCTTGTACAGCGTCGACATCACCTCCTTCCATGTCGTACACGATACCTTTTTAAAACAAAGTAATGTTCATACATCGTTAGAATATCCCCTTGTCTTCCAACTCGTGTTGGACGTCGGCGTATTCTTGAGTGGCGGCGATCTGGCGAACGCCTTTACAACGTCGACATCACTCCCTTCCATGTCGTACATGATACCTTTAAGATAAACACACATTTTGTAAATCATCACATTTCTAAATTTGTATCATCCCTTTCGATCAAAACTTTCCCCTTCTAAGAATACTTGAACATCTTCTTTCCCCCTTCTGAATAATGTTCATAAATTGTTAAATATCCCATTGTCTCCCAACTCGTGTTGGACGTCGGCGTATTCTTGAGTGGCGGTGATCTGGCGAACGCCTTGTACAACATCGACATCACCGGCCCCTTCCATGTCGTACACAATACCTTTAAGATAAACGCACATTTTGTAAATCACCACATTTCTAAATTTGTATCATCCCTTTCGATCAAAACTTTCCCCTTCTAAGAATATATGAACATCTTCTTTCCCCCTTCTGAATAATGTTCATAAATTGTTATAATATCCCATTGTCTCCCAACTCGTGCAGTTGGACGTCGGCGTATTCTTGAGTGGCGGTGATCTGGCGAACGCCTTGTACAACGTCGACATCACCGGCCCCTTCCATGTCGTACACGATACCTTTAAGATAAACACACATTTTGTAAATCGACACATTTATAAATTTGTATCATCCCTTTCGATCAAAACTTTCCCCTTCTAAGAATACTTGAACATCTTTTTTCCCCCTTCTGAATAATGTTCATAAATTGTTATAATATCCCATTGTCTCCCAACTCGTGCAGTTGGACGTCGGCGTATTCTTGAGTGGCGATGATCTGGCGAACGACTTGTACAACGTCGGCGTCACCGGCCTCTTCCATGTCGTACACGATACCTTTAAGATAAACACACATTTTGTAAATCACCACATTTCTAAATTTGTATCATCCCTAATTTCGATCAAAACTTTCCCCTTCTAAGAATACTGGAACATCTTCTTGCCCCCCTTCTTATTGCCCCCTACTAAAACCGCTTCCACCACCTAAATATTTCTTATAATTATGTACACCCACGTGGGACATCGCTGCACGTGTTCTTCAGTGGTAGCGATCTTGAGAACACCTTGTACAAAATACTGTTCATAAATTATTATAATATCCTCTTTTTCCCCCTAACTTGTCGGCGTGTTTTTTAGTGGCGATATCAGTGTTTTCATGTTGTACACGATAACTTTCAAATAAACACACATTTTG
Organism: Echinarachnius parma; assembly: GCA_037951105.1. Classification (NCBI taxonomy): domain Eukaryota; kingdom Metazoa; phylum Echinodermata; class Echinoidea; order Clypeasteroida; family Echinarachniidae; genus Echinarachnius; species Echinarachnius parma. Next base: position 165,185 of record JBAMJV010004033.1, read on the forward strand.
CAAATCACCACTTTTCTAAATTAGTATCAACCCAGGCCTTATTTCGATCAAACTTTCCCCTTCTCAGAATCTTTAAACATCACTATCAATTAGAAATCAAATGTTCATCACACCTACACAATCCTACATACTTATCCAGCTACACAACCACACAGCTAACCTTTGGCACGAAGCAGAATAAAAAGTTGAATTTGTCGCTGGCTAGAAAATGCACGGTCGATTCCCACGATACGGCAGGAAGCTCCCGACTCTTCCCTAGTCTGTCGCAGGCGTGGTCGAGGTGCTCTTTCCTACGTCGTTGCTCAACCTCAACGTCGAATTTGCCATCCGGAAGTTGTGGCTATCATAACAAGAACAACAAGTTATAATGAAAACATTTACTACTTTGTTTTTCTTAATCATAATCATAATCATGATAATCATATTTGTCGACATGATCATAATCATATCAACACCTTCATTGTCATTATCATCATCACCATCATCGTCATTATCATGATCACCATCATCACTGCTTTTATATCATTGTATAGATCCTCCACATCCGCTGCAATATCATACACAATTTATATTTATATTGATATAATTCTGTTAATGTGTTTTTTGTGTGTGTAAATAAAATGAATTTAATTCAATAGAATTGGCATCACCCATCATCGTCATCATTAACATCGATTTTGTACTCATATTTATAATCATCATCAGCAGTCTCCTTCAGACTCTCGTAGTAGGTCCTGTGTCCGATGTTAGACAGTAGCCTACCCTGGTAATAGGATGCCCTTCACTTCTTATTAAAGGGACTTAGTAACATTGTCCAAATCCTCAAAATCCAATTGGAATTCTAGCTGTTCCCTCATACCTTGTTTTATTCGTATTAACAATATATATAATTATGGGACCGGTTTTGGTTTTTCAAATTTCCCTTTTGTTAAAAAGATATTTACGATTGAAGTGTTCAGATGTTAAATTATCCACAGGATCATCATAACCGTGTACAAAGTGAGTGCAATGAGATAGTGAATATCACTTTGCATTTTTGCTGATTGCTCGGCCATATATAACGTCCATTTAACTTGAAATTTTCACACAACACCCAGTGCACATATCATATAACAACAATGGTATCAACCACTCATCACTTTTTGCACATGTCAACAAAGTTACTAGATCCCTTTAATGCACACCATAACATTACCCCTTTCCCCCGTATAGTTACATAACAAAACACCACTCCACCCCCTTTGAGCCTCTTCCCACCATTATAAGATTCCCCGTCGCCCTTTTCCCAAAGACCTGGGCCCCGTTGCAGAAAGAGATACAATCGATTGTAAGTTACGATTGATCGTAAGTCAGAAAATGTACGCGTTTCAACCAATCAGATTTGCGCATCTAGAACACGTGATCTGACTTACAATTAATTGTAACTTACAATCGATTGTATCTCTTTCTGCAACGGGGCCCTGGTCACATATCGCCGCATAGCGTAAACGGATGCCCGACGAATAGACAATTTGCGAACTCAAATAATCCGGTGGTGAAAGTCATCTTTATTGCTTCATGCACAAACATATCTGCCGTCATAGACATCATTTGACAAGGAACAGACAAGATACGCATACAAACGGATTCAAAATTGTACTCTCCGTTGGGCAACCATTTACGCTATCCCGTGTAATGTGACCGAACCTAAATTTGAAAATCAAAAGGTAGTGTACATGCGCGAACCTCTAGCTTTGTTGATTCCAAATATTCGGTGGTGGTCACAGTGCGGTATGACTGCTGCAGCGAGGAGTTCGACGCCCACGGATTCTCGTTGTCGTCGTCCATCACCGTGTGGAGAGTCGACAAGGTCTGCTTGATTTGCGAGACCATCTCGCTGTCTTGCCTTTTGACGAGACTCGCGGACACGAAATATTCTGTGGATATATTCAAAATAAAAATCTATTTACACACTAAGCATAGTATCATAACTATGGTTGGTTAAAAAAGGAAAAACGATGGAGTTAATAGGAAAAGCAAGGGTTTCGTGGCTATACAGGGTGGCCCAGAAAGAATGCAACACCTACGATCGCTAAATATCATCGACATCATCGACCAAATGTAATTGTTTTTTATTTGATTGAGTAGAACATTCTTTTTCCAACAAAATGATACCATGAGCATTGATTTGGGGTAAGGCGTTGGGCTCATAGGGCCATTTTTCTGAGACATTCTCGCTCCACGGCCTGCCATAGAATTAGCTGTTGAACAGCGCGATGTTGCGTAATCGATTACCCCGTACGGAATGGCTCACATTGTCTTCCTTATCAAAGGGAGAGAAGTCATGCGGTTCTTCTGTACAACTAATTCTACGGCAGGCCGTGGGGCGAGAATGTCTGTTCCGAGGATCGCTGGAGACGAACAAGTAACAAATTTGGGAAACGACATTGCCTCAGAAAAATGGCCCTAGGATCAAAACGCCTTACCCAAAGTCATTGCTCATGGTATCATTTTGTTGGAAAAAGAATGTTCTACTTAATCAAATAAAAAAACAATGACATTTGGTCGATGATGTTGATGATATGAACGATCGTAGGTGTTGCATTCTTTCTGGGCCACCCTGTATAGCGGTTTTAAAACGATTTCTCTGAACACTTTTTTCAAAAGCATATTTCATGGATATGGATGTCGAATCTCAATATGGACAGGTTGTGCATACAGTTGTTTGCATATGCTTTCAGATGATTTAGCTCGATCAATCAATCAATCAATCAATCGATCGATCAATCAATCAATCAATCAATCAATCAATCAATCAATCAATCAATCAATCAATCAATCAATCAATCAATCAATCAATCAATCAATCAATCAATCAATATATCAATCAATATATCAATCAATCAATCAATCAATCAATCAATCAATCAATCAATCAATCAATCAATCAATCAATCAATCAATCAATCAATCAATCAATCAATCAATCGAACCAACCAACCAACCAATCAACCAACCAACCAACCAACAAGTCAATTAATCAATCATACTTACCATCGTGATGTTGCTGCGACATGAACAAGAAGAGAGTAGCTCCGACCAGTGCAATAAGGACGAGAAACAGGTTGCGAAAAGTACCCAGACGTTCAAACTGAAGAGCCATTTTTCAGCCTAATACAGCAAACTACTTCGTGGGGAGTCACTATTAGTAGTCGTCATAGACAGGTGGTCTGGTTGCTAGTGCAGGTTTCAATCTATCCAAAAAAAATAAAAAACGCTCAAAGTTAGTGCTTTTGATTTTTGGCAGATCTCAAATCTATAGGTGGGTAGAAGGTAATGCATTCGGGGAGAAAATATAGATTAAGAACAGTGGCGAAGTCAGGAACCACGTGAAGTCCGGGAGGGCAGGGCAGGGGCTCCAAATTTGTCCTCCCCATATGGGGCACATCCCGGAAGCTTTTGAATTTGATCCTCATGAAATTAATGTATCATTAATTTTGACATGTTAATTGATTATGTTTTATATTGGTATTAAAAACAAACACGCGAGATGGCCAAAGGAAATGTACATACTGATACGTTTGTATGCAAGATACAATTCATTTTCAGCAATTAAAAGGTTAATAATAATGTTTTGGTCACAAAATTTACAACCCCCCCCCCCCCCCCCCCCCCCCCCGGCATCGGAAATATTCTTGCTACACCTTTGCACGTCCCATAGTTTGATGTCTATAATATAGCAAAGTTGACGATGCGGTATATTATTGAAATCATGACCTACATTTTATCGCAATTGAGCAGTTGTAAACCTTTGAGAAATTTAAATTCTAAAATAGATACCGTACTACGACCTGAAACGGACTCTAACTGTTTATCACCAAATAAAACTATAACTATAACACAAATAACAGGGCCAAATACAGGCTCTAATATCACAAAATAGGATGCATATATAGAGCGACTTCATTAAAAAAAAAAATAAGAATTTGTCTTCACACCCATGGAGCACTATACATACTGTGCTTAGAAATGACTTGTATGATATTCTCTTGATGCTTATCATCGCAGTGTATACACTGTATACATATGTAATTGGGCTATAATTATTGTGACTAGTTTCAAGCTTACACGAGTGGGATCTTATGAATATTTCCCCCACATACATGACATATTGTAGGCGAGAATAGTTGTGCCAATGTGAAGGCAGATTGTTTTATTTGTTATTTAGTTGTTCATATTTTGTTTCATCTATTATATGTTTCCCAGTATAGCTAAACTTAGGAGTGATATTTAAGACTGATCATTGAGACCTTTTCCGAAACAATTTTCATTATTCATTCCTTATAAATATTGGTTAAAATTAGACCGCAAAATCAGTCTATATGTTTCAAGGGTTGTTCCACGGGGACGGCGTCTGGTTCCACTATTACACCCTCTATGCCGATATTAAAGGGATTTACTAACATTGTTCAAATCCTCAAAATCTACCTTTTGGAATTCTGGCGTTTCCCGTATACTTTGTTTTATTCGTATTAACAATAAAAGCATGGGACAGGTTTCGGTTTTTCACATTTCTATTTCGTTCAAAAGATATTTACGATTGAAGTGTTCGGAGGTGAAATTATCTACGGGACCTTTCAGCCGTGTACAAA